>JANSJP010000191.1:0-120763 GCA_024734325.1 Lactarius hatsudake | reverse complement strand
TGGCGGTAGCAGCGGAGAGGGCAACGCCAACGGCGGTGGCAATGGCGGCGGCAATGGCGGCGACGGCGAAGATGACAATGCCAATGGTAGTGGAAGTAATGGCAATGGGGGCAATGCCAATGGAGGCGGCAAAGACGATGACGGGGAGGACCATTAGGAAAAACCTCCCCCCGCGTCCTGCTGAGGGATAAGCGGAAAGTATTAACGCACGCCTGCAGTTTTCTGACTTTCGCAGAGATCTCACGGTCCGGACCGCTCACACCGTTTCTTCGCTACTCAGATTTAAACTCCGTTTTCTTCGTCATTCATACTGTATTTATTGTGCAGAGTAACTTAAAACTACAACAAAATACAATGTAAAATATAGTAGAAGTAGATAAATAGCGTGTAAACAACGCGTTTGCGTTTTGTGTATCAGTTTGGGTTGCGTGGGAAAGCAAGTGCTAAAAGGAAGATACCGATGCAGAGGCTTACATCAGCTCAAATATCGACTAAGTTCACGTTGGGATCAGCCACTTTGTCGCATGATTGTAACTGAGTGGATGCGCGATAAGGTCTTTCTTGGTCTGCATTTGGTATGATTTCAAGGCAGCATTGAAGATATCTTGGAAGCGTAAGGAAACTGCCGCTGCGGAAGTCGCCTGGGACATGGGACTAGTGAATGTGGAGAATCGAGGATTATCTCTGCGTTAAGGTGGGGAACACTGGGCAGAGGCTGTACACCGCCTCGTAGTCAAGGCTCCCAACCGAGGCGCCTGCATCCACGAACGTTCATGAACGATAGGCGCTTTGTGAATAACATCGAGCGGCGCGCATGATCATAAGGCGTCCGAGTCCTCGTTCAGCAGGCACGCCGGGACAGCTCCTCATCGTAACCTTCGTGATACCCCCACCACGACCCTTCATATACACCTTCCTCATGATCCAACGCATTGTATACCCATATTCGCACTCACGTCATTGCGTACGACATCTCAGATCGGACGGTCTGACCAGTGAAGTCATCATATCATCGTCACCGAAGCAAAGCTATTCAATTGCTCCGAGTTCCTCACATACCGCACACATGCTGGGATCCTACCGGCTTACACGCACAACAGCTCAGGCTTCGGATTCTACACCGTGATACGGCTCTACGCGTGTGGCTCGACGACATAGATTCAACCAGTCAATCGAACCCCGCTCTCGTTTCCACTCTGACCTCAGTTTTCCTCATCACACTTTCCATCTCAATCCTCTTTGTCCTTCTTCTGCTTTCCCCTCGCATAATCCTATACCGCCCAGGCTTCTTGAGTCTCTAATGACGACATTCTGTCCGATGACTTCGTCTTACACGGCTCAAATGCCATCGATGTTTTCAGAATTTCCCAGCGCGGCGATGTATGCGCGGGGCTCGACGGCCGTGTCAGTTTTGATGCTGGCGCCATCATAGGCGTAAAGAGCCAGGCGACGACGACAGGTTATGGCTCAGCGCTTGGAAGGGTCATTGGCCGGTGGGGGATTCGCAACCTCGTCTACGGTCTCTTTGTCCTTCTCTTCTATCAACATCACCTCCAGACACGACCCCCGCGGCCTTTCTTGCCTCTATTTCACCCTCCCTCTAACTGCGAATACCCTAGACGGGGCGTTTTGTGACTCACACCGTATGTCATTCCCCGACCACATCCATCCATCCAGAATCGTCACCGGGTCACCACTGGCTCCAGTTTGTGCGCGGGAGCCGGCCACTGCGGCTATGCCGTCGCTCAAGCTACAATTCCCCATGCCGGCATGCGAGGCGGTCCATTGGAGTGGAGGACATGGCGAAGTGTGCTTACGGTGAGCGGGTCGAATCTTACCTTTGGGCTGCGCGTGAAAGGTTGCATCTACCTTTTCCTCCTGCCCCCTTCCATTAAAGCCATGACGGTGTTCTAGTTCCCGCCCTTCCGAGCCTTCCTGCGCCCGGCGAGGATTTACCACTTCCGTCCGTCGCTGACCTTGCCCACCTCACTCACTTCTCACTCACATCCGGCGCCCACAACTTTACCATCAACACTTCGTCAACCACCGCCAACCGCCTCCCCGCATCATTTACTGTACCCTCTCTTCCATTTGTCGTCTGGATCCCGGCCTCCTCTAATGATACCGTCCTCCGTCGGGTACGATGATCCTCGCCAGCGGGATTGTACACACGCACCTCATCTAACACCAACCCGGACGACGACGAAGACATACCACTCCCTGCGCCACCGCTCTCAACTCCGCTTCCACCATGCGCCTTTGTGCGCGTTTGGCCGAGCGCCTGGCTGGCCGCGCTCACAGCGCAGCGGCGCAACTGCGGCGAGCGCGGGAGCACGATGTCACGCGTGTCGGTGCGGTTCGCGGAGGTGCCACTCAAGATGCTGCCTGGGCGCGAGCGTGAGATTCTCAGCTTTGTCGGAAAGGTGATCTGGGGCGCCGTCGCGGGCGTGCATGGCGCCCTGGCTGTCGGCGTGCGGGTTGAGGGGTTGTCGACTGACCAGCGGTGGCGACGAAGGAGGTGCGATGGCGTTGACTTTGCCGTTTCATGGGGGCGTGTTGACGGTCGGGAAGACATGCGATCTTGGGCCCCCGTGTTCTTGGTTCTTCGCCGTAATTGGATAGTGTATTTGTGCGTTCGCTCGTATGTATCTATGAACCTTGGTGGTCGAATAGTAGAACGTGCGTGCGATCCGGACTGGTCCTCTCGCGTCCCCTCCCATGTACGCTTTGCGCGGACCCTGTCCACGTCTGTATCTGGGAAGCCGCCGAAGACGGCGACCCCTGCGCCGTGCGATGCGCCATCGTTCGACATTACGGGTGAGGTGCGCCTGCTGCGGGACATCGTGGACGAGGTGCTCGCGCAGGGCATGTGGATCGTGCGCGCGGGGCGGTTGGGGCGGAGTTCATCAAGGCGCGCCCGAGCTTCCGCTGTCACGGCAGCGCTGTCGCGTGGCTGCCGTCATCAAGGCCGCTGTCGTCAAGGCGCTCGTGAATCCCAATGATTGCTCCTGCTGCCCCCGCGCGCCGATCCAGAGCGCTCACATAGTCCCTTATTTTCTACCACCCTTTACAGTTTAGATCACTTCAGGTAGAACGCTACAGTATCTCTATTACAGCGAGTTATGCATCGGTTAGGAAGCATCGCACGTTTATCGCCAAGTTGTGAGACACGGTCGATATGCGAGTCGCACTTCTCCGCATGGGGTCGTATGCCGCCTTCCTTGTGAGAGTATATATGGTTCACGGGATATCGATGGCATGGGAAATGCGTATTCTGTGAGGTTCATCAACTCAGCAGCGCCACTTCCGGCTTCATCTAGCAGTTATACAAAGACTCCTCGTATTACTGTGATAGAAACGTGAACGCGTAGTAGGAGGCTACGGCTGAGTCACATCGCCATATTCTAACAGAAGTTTCGTTATTTCATTGGTGTCCGTTCGACGAGGCCAATTCAAATGGCGTCCTGTCAATGCCTTCCTGGTCCTTCTTATCTACGTTCGCACCGTAACTGAGTAGCGCTCGAGCAACCTCGAGAAACCCCCTGGAAGAGGCTTGATGTAACGGAGTCAAGTGGTCGTGGTCACCTGCATTTGGGTCTGCCCCATGTTCCAGCAGTCGTCGCACGACGGCGACCCTCACTCCATCCGGATGACGATCATTGTAGGATATGGTGTCCGTATAACGGAGATTTGTCCTTAACAGTCCGCGAGTTGACGTCCGCGTTGTGGTCAAGTAGCACCTGGACTGCCTCGAGCTCCATATTGAGTGCTGCCACGTGCAGCGGTATTCTGCGGTTACGGTCCTGAGCATTTGGATCTGCACCATGATGGAGTAGCCACTGCATGATATCGATGTATCCATTTATCGATGCAACATGTAGTGGAGTCCTCCCATAATGGCCTCGAACCTCCACGATTGCACCGTGCTTGCGGAGTAAGTCTGCGACACCGAAGTATCTCTTGGACAAAGCTGCCGGAAGTGGTGCTCGCATGTGACCACCACGCGCATTTACTTGTTCGGGATGCTCCATAATCAGACGTTCCGACAGGTCATAAAACCCACAGAATGCGGCATAGTAAAGCGGGGAGCCGGCCCGTGGCGAATCGTCCGTGAAGAGGTACCAGGGTGCACCGAAGGGGTTTTTGTCCATGTTGTACACCCGGAGCCACGCTGCGAAATGAGGCTTGGCGCTGTCAAAGAGATCGTCCATCCCACCCCGTACGCGTGATGACACTCCCCCGAACTGTGCATGGTCCACCCAGTGTCGAGCGGCGTATTCGACCAGAGGAAGAGCTTTGGCACCACTATTGCCAGCGTGTTCGTCCAGTTGGAGAAGTGTCCCCAGGCACGCCTGCGCCAGGATCGTATGCGCCGCATCGAGACCAATATGAAGCCACGAAACATCCCCTTCTGACCGTGCGAGACGAGGCGACGTCAGGTATTCTTTTACCGAAAAATGCGAGAATTGTACCACCCGCGAATCACCACCAGGGACGATGGTGATCAAACTTGAACATGTCGAAAGTACGGCCTCCTCTTGGTCATCCCACCGCCAGTCATCCTTCAACCTCGGGATCCCTCCCGAGCTCGACGCTTGAAAATCGAACGCCAGTAGTTCTGCGAGCTCCTCGACTCGAAGCGGTCGGACAGCTACAGTAAGGCACTGTAACAGACGATGTGCATTATCCTTTTGAGCCTTCGTGATGCCCCTCAATATCCGCTCGTATGTCTCGTCCAGGGTCTCAGGTAATTCATTAAGAAATTGACGGAGGTTCGGTGGGAAGCAATGTCGCAACGCGTCCAACTGGCAAAATACCCATCTGAACCTGCACAACAATGTAAGAAAGGACCGTTAGCATTGAATAGCTCGATGCTCTCACATTCCGTCGGCTCTCTCTGTCAGCGTCTCGATCACAAGCTTTTTATCATCCACTCTCCATCTCCTCATCGCCGCACTCGAGGATAAGTTGACGACGTTTCGAACGTAGTCGGCAATGTCCGATTTTTGTCCACTTTCGTTATGTAGGGAAACCGAATGAGACGCCAGCGGCTCGAGGACAGCTCGGATGTCGACCTCTGGGCGACTGGTTGCGCAAATGTGAAGTCCTTGCAGGCGAAGATCGACGAGTTCCTTCACGAGTTGGAGGACCTCATCGCGAGGGGATGGGATCCCTGACGCGTCTGGACATTCGTCGAGCGCATCCAGGACAATGAATATTGGTCCCTGTCCTGACAGTCTCAACATCTCTTTCAGGCATGCTTTCAAAGTGTCGTCACTCGGCTGTCGAGTCCCATCTTCGTGTGTCTTATAGACGTGGTGAAGAATGCTACAGTAAGGAATTGAGCGGGTAGAAAGTTGGGATACGAGAGAAAGCAGCAGGTCGCGACAGGTTTGCTTCTTGAGATCCCTGAAGTCAAAGTAAAAGTAGGCCATGATCGCTGACCCCACTTCGCATAGAACCATAATGTCTTGAATGACGGAGGAACTGGCGAAAAATAAGTTCCGACAGGAAAGCAGGCAAGGAGGAACATACCAGATGACGCTTTTCCCAGAGCCCGCTATGAAAATTAGAGTCCGTCAGAAAGCGCGAGCCCGAAAATTCCCGAGAGAAACGCACGTTTCCCGTGGATCCACAAAAGAGAACCAGTGGACTTCCATTCAATGAAGATACTGCCTTGAAAGAACCAGACGGTCGTTCCCTTGTGTTGAGCCTTTTGTGCAATAATATGATTTGTGGACGGATCTGCGGGGGAGAGCCACGCTCGTAGGAGCTGTTTTAACTGGTTCCCTGTGAGTAGGTGTAAGTGCGAGCAAAGAGTGACAGCAAGGTTAGGAGACGACGAACACTTGATTTCGTCCACGGTGCTCGCCGTCTGTTGGATGATTGATTTTGCCTCCTTCTCATCTGAAAGAGAAAGTGGTAGAAGGTATCGGTGGCTGACTAGACACGGATTGCGCACCGTCAAGGACTACTTGGACCTTTTCATCAACGCGTTGCACTTTGTCGCCTATATCTTGGCCCAAATTTTCCACTTTGTCACCCACATTCTCTACTTTGTCACCTACACCGTCTACCTTGTCGCTCACATCGTGTACCTTGTCGCCCATATCGTCTACTTTATCCCCCATGTCGTCCACTTTGCCACTCATATCTTCTAGTTTGCCACCTATGTCTTCTACCTTGTCGTCTATGCTCTCTACTTTACCGTCGACTACTTTCACGTCAGCGTGCACAATGTGTGTGATCTTTAGGACCTCCGCAAGCGCCATTCGAGCCTCTTCTTGCGTCAATCTGTCTAGCTTCTTGATTGCGTCCTCCAGATCAGTCCTTCCGGCCAATTTATTTATGAACTTCTCTACACGCACTTCAGTTGGGATTCAGAGACAGCCAATTGGAAACTCACTAGCGGTTCCCCGCCTTAGCTCTTTTGTCGCAATCCCAAAGATCGTAAGGACCTCCACCATTATCTTCGTGATTATGTTTGTCATCGCCGCAGTCGGTGTCACCTCTGTGTACGTTTCAAGCCGGTTGAAAAAGAACCCGATGCGTTCGAACAGCTCTGCGAGAGCATCTTTGCTGGCCGCGACATCCTTGGCAGCCTATAAGACCCTCATGAGAACGATCCGCCTAAGGAATTGATAGGAGACTTGCTAAAAGGAAGACACCAATGCCTGCGAAGATCACTTTCGAAGGCGAAAATGCCTAAAAAAAAACATATATCAGAGAGGTTTACATTAGCTCAAATGTCGCGATTTACCAAACTGACACCCTCGGAGACGGCGGCAGAGAACGCATACAAGACGTTCACGGTTGGAACCAGCCACTTTGTCAATCTCTCATCGCCGCTGTGAGCTTGGTCGAATTCCCGAACTTGATCTTGGAGTACGGCAAGGATGGCACTAGTTGAGTCGCATGATTGTAACTGGGAGGCGAGTGGATGTGCAATAAGGTCTTTCTTGGTCTGCTTTTGGTACGATTTCAAGGCGGCATTGAAAATGTCTTGGAAGCGTGAGGAAGCTGCGGTTGTGGAAGGCGTTCGGGACATGGGAGGAGTGGACATTGTGAGGATGATCTGCGTACAGGTGAGGGTGGTGGGAAGCTAGGACAAATGTCATACACCGCCTCGTGGTCAAACCTTTCAACGAAGCGTGGGCGAGCGTCAATGCATGCCATGCATGAACCTTGTGGACGACATCATCATGTGCCGTGTGTCCCTCATATATGAATGCGTCCTTGATAGTTTGGAATCGCGTATTTAGGTTCGCATCTTGAGAGTACTTGCGCTCGTGGTTGGTGTAGCGTCCTTGGTCTACTCTCATCATTCGGGATCCTGTTTTTAATGGGCACAGTGAGCTGCCCTGCGAATCGTGAGCGTTGATGCGTATTTTTTGCTTTCAGGAACGCGTCGTTCGCTTGTTTATATCCTTATCTTCTTCAAACCCTCCAGTAGCTTTGCGGCTCGGGTGCAGCGCGCACAACAGCGCCCTCGCGATGCTGCTCTGAGGAGTAGCGGACTGGGTAGCCGGCAGGGCGCGGTCACCGATGGCCTCCCAAACTACCCACCTCCGTAATAATGTACCAGCAACTCAGGGCTTTTGAATATAATCGACACATAATCGCATAATCCCCGAAGTCGGTGTGTACCATCGAGTTGACAACTTGGATCGTCAGTTTACAATGGAAGTACGGTCTACATCAATGGCTATCCTCCATCTTCCGTCCGATGAATATATATCAACAACTTATGAAATCACCGTTCGTCGTCTATTCTAGATGACTAGCTAGATCTTCGCCTTTGTTCCTCCCGCAGCCAGCAGCTTGTCCAATTTCGCCTGCAACGTGCCATCATCAGCACGCGTGCCAATGCAAGAAACATGATCAACAACACACCTTGACGGCATCCATGTAAACGTCCGTGATCACCCAGTGCTCGCGCTGCATCTCCTTTCCGTGTATGGCGAGCGCGAGGTCCTTCGTCATCACGCCGTCCGCGTCGATGACCTGCACGCACGCGCTCTCCAGCGCGCGCGCGAACGCCTCGAGCTCCGCGTTCCCGTCCAGACTCGCGCGGTGCAGCAGTCCGCGCGTCCACGCAAAGATCGACGCGACCGGGTTCGTCGACGTCTCGCGGCCCTTTTGGTACTCGCGGTAGTGCCGCGTGACGGTGCCGTGCGCGGCCTCGCTTTCCACCGTCCGGCCGTCCGGCGTGATGAGCTCCGAGGTCATCATCCCGAGCGAGCCGAAGCCCTGCGCGAGAATGTCCGACTGCACGTCGCCGTCGTAGTTCTTGGTCGCCCAGACGAAGCCGCCGGAGGACTTGATGGCCTGCGCGACCATGTCGTCGATCAGACGGTGCTCGTAGTAGATCCCCGCCGCCTCGAACTGCGTCTGGTATTCCCTGTGATTCGCAACGGAGCCACGTCATCGTTACGTCCGCTCGGTATGGGAATGTAACCGAACCTCTCGTAGATCTCCTGGAAGATGTCCTTGAATCGGCCGTCATACTTCTTCAGGATGGTATTTTTGGTGGATAAGAACTAGTGGCAACGCCGCCGTAAGCCCACAGAAAGAAAGAAAAGATATATCGGGTGACACACCAGTGGCATTTTCTTGGACAGTGCCATCTTGAATGACGAGTGCGCAAACCCGGCGATCGACTGTCCGCCGCCGAGTCGTCAACAAGAAAGCCCACAAGCAAAGGTGACGAGACTGACATCATCCGTATTGTACATCGCGAGGGCAACCCCTTTGCCTTTGAAGTCATACACGTTCAACGTGGTCGGCTCGCCGCCGCCCTGCGGCGTATACACGAGCTGGAGCTTCCCAGGACCGGGCGCGACAAAGTCCGTCGCACGGTACTGGTCTCCGAACGCGTGACGGCCGATGACGATGGGCTTGATCCACCCGGGGACAGGCCGCGGGATGCGCTCGAGGATGATCGGCTCGCGGAAGACCGTGCCGCCGAGGATGTTGCGGATCTGTGCGCGATGCAGTGCCACGTCAGAGACGAAAACGGCGCGATGCGTACCGTGCCATTGGGCGAGCGCCACATCTGTTTGAGCTTGAACTCCTTCACGCGTGCTTCGTCCGGGGTGATGGTCGCGCACTTGATACCGACGTTGTACTTGAGGATCGCCTCCGCGGATTCGATCGTCACCTGGTCATCGGTCTACGTAGGCAGCGAGGAAGGTGGTGGTACGGCGGGTCGAAACGTGGTCAGGTCACCACATGGCCATGCAGTCACGGGGATGAACGACGTACTGCGTCGCGGTGCTCGAGACCGAGATCAAAGTACTTGATGTCAAGTTGGAGATACGGGAGGATGAGCTGCCGCAATTCAAGGACACGTCAATGCTCGCCGTAATGAAAAAAAAAAACGAGGACATCGAACGCACTTCTTCTCGGATCTTCTTCCAGATGATGCGCGTCATCTCATCGCCATCGAGTTCGACGATTGGATTCTTCACTACGATCTTCTCTCCTAAGTAGCAAGGAACGCAGACGATCGATTGCAGTTTGCGGAAGCGACATCAACGGCCGGTGATTGCATCAGTGGCGAACATTTTTCCGCCTCGTTCGGCGAAGCGGAAAGGCAACGATACTCACTGTAAGAAGGCATGCTGCTCGCAAATCCTCGTGAGAGCGCATTTGCTGCGAATGATGTGAGATAAGCTCTTGAGCGCGGCAGCCGCCCGCAAAGGATTGCTGTCCGTGAAAGCATCGTGGGAAGCAGGGGCGACAGGAACAGGTAGTTAGACCCAAATGGCTACGACGACCGATGACGAACGTCGGCGGCAGTAAATAGTGGTGGTGGTAGAAGTGGGACGAAGAGAGGGGAGGAAGGGCGAGAGAGCCAAAGTTTTGTCAGAAGTCGATGTCCGAGGCACCGGTGAACATGCTGCTGGCAAGCCGCAGAACCGCCTGACCCAGGGCAGCCGCGTTCGTTACCAACACGCAACGCAACACACAGCCGACTCGGAACCCTTGCCTCTTTTTTTCTGGGATGTACAATGTATTCACTTTGGTTATAAAATAACGACAATCAAGCTCCGGCACTGGGCAGCGAGATGATGATCCGTTCCACAAGTTGCCGCATGACCTCCGCCTTCGATTTCCCAACCGCCAGAACCTCCTCGTGCGACACGGTCGGGGTAGGCGGCCGCTGCAGCGTCTGCCCCGCAAGCTAAAAACCATCATCATCATCATCATCATCATCAACCCTCAAACGCGACGCGACGACGTACCTCGGCATCAAGCTCCTCCCGCACGCTCCTCACGCCGGTGCCTTTCACGACCCCAACGACCATATTCGTGACCAAGCTAAGCACGAGCACGCGCAAGCCCTCGTCCCGCGCGGCAACGACCTCCGGCACGGTGCTCATCCCGACGACGCTCGCGCCCGCCGTGGCGAGCAGCGCCGCCTCCCCGCGCGTCTCGTACGTGGGCCCGCTCACCCACGCATACGTGCCCTCCGCGAGCGCCGCGCGCGGAAGGCCGAGCGCGTGTGCGGCACGGAACGCAGCGAGCCGCAGCGCGTGCGTGTATGCATCTGAGAGCGGCACGAAGCGCCGCGATGTGGGCCGGGAGAGCGCGCCGAGCAGCGGGTTGAGCCCCGTCAGGAGCGGCAGTGCGATGTGGTCGTCGATGACAACGACTGCGACGCAGCGCGATTTCGCGTGGGGAAAGATGGGAGTGGAACGACGATCAGATCATCACCAGAGAGATAACGTAGTGAGGGTGGCGGAAGACAAACGCACTTGTTCCGATAGGGACATCGGCCTTCAGTGAGCCCGCTGCGTTCGTAACTGTAACTCTGTTTAACCCTAACAGGAATATGCGACACAGTATGGGTGACCTACTGATCAGATCTTGTACGCCAAGATCTGCCATGAGACGGATTGGGTACACAACGGTCGCGAGTGAGTGGCCCTCATACGGATGGAACTGTCCTAGATGTTAGAAACAAGCCTCACTAGAAAGTATTGACGCACTCGTCCAAGCATCGCAACTACCGGCACGTCCCCGACCTTTCCAAACGCAAGCTCGTTTCGGTGTCCTGAGACTATGTACCAGTATTGGCGAATCTTGTCCAGCACCAGAGGCCAGAGACGTACCAGTGCTCTCTCCGAATCCCTCTAGTGCACTGTACGGCACGATAACACGCTCTGTAATATCCTCCGCGAGCGTTCCGAGCCCTGAGCCGCACACGATACCAACTCGCGGGGTGCGAAGCTCAGCTGGAAGCAGCTTCACTAGTCTCGCGACATTCTCTGCTGACGTCGCATTGACGTCGAGCGTTTTGGTAGACGTTGGAGACATACTTGCTCTAGCCGTTATCAGACCCACGTAGTTTAGCGACGGTGGATATCACATGATGACATGTCCTGCCAAGCCAAGTTGGGAGCAGTGTTTTAAGTACTGTACAGGCGAAACGGATGCAAGGTGCCAGCTCCAGGCGCAGAATAAAAACGTGTACTGTGATGCGGTAAAATCTGATGAATGATACGTGAAATGACGAGTATAGTTATGCTGAATGTACGTAAGTGCGTCGACGTGCGATGAGATTAAAATACCAAAGATTGAATGCGGCCACACCAGGCAAGAAAAAAAAACCAGAATAAAAACCCGGGTAAAAACTATGCAATGGAAGAATGTAAACATTCAGTAACATCCATCACCGCGACTCTAGCTGAATTCCAGGCAACCACTCTCCACACTCGTACTCAACCTCCTTACCATTCACGAATGACCCGTCGACGGCGCCCAACTCGAGATCCAGTTCGTGCTCGGGGAGCGGTGCTACGACGGTCGGAGCAGAATGAGGGGCTGCTGTCACGCCAGGCGGAGGTACCATGAGGACCGGCGGGCCAAACTCCATCGCGCCATCCTCCATGAGATCGAGACCTGGCGGTCGGTTCAAGTCATACACACTTCTCGTGCGCGTGCGAACTGGCGCATGTCGGCGCATCGGCACATGAAACATCGCGTTCTCCGGCGGCCCCCACACGCCTGATTCCCCTTCAACGTCCTCCACTACTGGGAACAATCGCGAAGACACGATGGAGAGATGCAACGACGCGGAAAGGTGCTCAGAGCTAAGAGGTACATGCCGCGCGAGCTGCGATGAGCGTACAGGTGTCGCAAAACCAAGATCCGACAAGTACGCGCCCCCGCGAAGCTGTCGGTTCAACCAAGCTCGTCGCCGACCACGGACCTCGGCAACAGCGAGCAGTGCCGCGTCATCTGCAGCTGCATTCCTTCGAGCAACGTCGACACGGAGGAGGTGCTCGCGTAACCGGAGGGCACGCCGAGAGAGGGCGGCAAAAGCTTCTACGTTGGGGTCAGCGGGAGCCAAAGCTGCGGGCATCCCACGACGGAAGGCACAGGTCGAGTCCGGGGTGTGGACAGAGGAGCCATCGGATTCAGTGGCTACCGTCTCCGATGCCGCGTCAGGGTCATCGTCGTATGCGAAGAGATCCTCGGGCACGATGGCGGTTTGGCAATCAAACGATGATAATTCCGGTAGAGGTAGCGAGATGGTGGAGGATGGGGAATCCGTTAAGCTGGCCATATGTTCTTCGGTGCGTCGAAGCGTACTCTGCGCAATCCAGGCAGTGTAACCGGCAGAGGGTAGACGAGACTTGAGCTCTTGGACGACGAAACGTCGGTATGTATCGAGAAGACTGGACCGTGCACATTGACGAAGCTCCTTCGTCACGACCCATGAGTTGTCCAAAGCACCATCAGCAGACGGTTGAGATGGGGATGGTGGTGGTGGTGGCGCCACCATTGGCAACTGGGGAGGGGTGCTGTTGGGGATGAGAGACCTAGTTCGATGGGTCAGTATATGCGGGGTCGCAGCGAAAGGTGTGATATACTGCACAAGTTGCATCAGTAATGATCGCTGTTTCTTATGCTTTGCTGGTTTCTTAAATATAGGAGCAATAGGGGAAGGCAGCGGCGCAGGGGGGAGAGTTGATTTGGGACGTTGAATAGCTGAGCGTAGGTTATTCAGGACGTCTTCAAGAGCATCTATGCAGGCGCGGTCCATTAACGGCCAGTCCTCCGTATGGCCATCAGTGAAAACAACAGACACGGTAAGTGAAACGACATCAAAGGTCACTTCCTCGAGAATCTCTGTGAGCCAAGCGGACGAATCAAGCGCATATACTGAGCGAGGCAGCTCAAGATCAGCTGTGCTGAGTAGGGAGAGTTGGGAATCCCAGTTCAGGGGAAGAGGATGCAGATCCGTGGGGACGAAAGAAATAGTGAAAAGCATCATCGGCGCGGGGGGATGAGAGATGAGACGAAGCCGCATGATTCGTGCAACCGACTAGAAATAGATATGGGTATATGCAGAGAGATTCAAAGCACGGAACTGGAATGAAAGTCTGCGGGGGATGGATGATATCAGACAGGAAGTACGGACGAGAGTATGGAGAACGCACTAATCAAGAGAGGTCGGGTTGACTGTGTGAACCACAACAGTGACGAAGGATTATGTGAAATAGCGCGTTTTTAAGAGACCCGGAAGGAAGACCTGATTCGGCGCCGTGATTCCGGTTTAAGAACCGTCAAGGGTGGAGAGCGTGTTATGCGTTTCCAAAATGAGAGATGAGAGAAGGCGCAGCAGAGGAGAGAAGGGGGCTAGAGAAGGCCAAGACGATGAACCAGACACCGTACTAAGTTGCCCGTGTGAACACGAAAACGTTTCCACCTGACAGTCGGTGTAAAAACTGGTCGGTGTGATGCTCAAAAAAGGAGTGGAAAACCGAAAATAGGTGGAAAACGCGATGGCAGGAGTCCGTAGGACAGGTGAAGGGAGGAAAAGGACAGTGTGTCGCAGGTGCGATCGGCGTGGCGACCAATGCGCCGCCCGTTACCGTTGGTTTGCCCGTCATGAACCAAAAGCACATGTGAGTAAGGGCAGCGTGATAGCCAATCAAAAATTAGCGGTGTACGTAAACGGTAAAGTTTTTACCATTCCCGGTTCTAAATGAATGTATTCGGGCCCCTTGACTCTTCTCAAAGTTCTCATGCCCGAACTTACTCAATCAGAGCTTCCAGCTGGAACCTCAGTTGAGCTGCTTCCGAGGTGGAGGGGCACGCCAGACATGTGACGCTCTGCTTTGGGTGATGTACCCCACCTTTCTGGGAAGCTGGCATGGCTTCGAACGAGCTCTCATCCTAATTCGATGCATTTTCTCGGGCTCTTCTCGACTTGCCTCGCACACATTCAATTTCCTCTTGATATTTATCTCTCCAAATGGATCGATCACCTTTCCTAGACTATAATTCAATTCGCCAGTTGCCGCCTGCCCACCAGGCACCCTCAGCTCACTGCTTTTAGACATCTATCTTCCCTCACTCAACTGAGTCAACAGCTTGGCGTCTGTTTTCTAATCATCGTTTCTGTTGGGATTGGAACGTCTTTTCTAACTGATCAGAAGTTTGCTGCTGTATACCGTCATCCAAGCCGTCATCGAATTGACATGCTTACATAACAGACCGGCGACGGACGCGCGATCGATTCGAGCATCAGGTGGGAAAATCTGGTTATTTTTTCGAACGTAAAGACGCAACTTTTTTTTTTTTTTTTTTTTCGAAAATTGATGGACTTTGTATGACGTTGTTTGCAAATCCGGGGCTCATTTAAGTACCCGGATAAATCCCATCCTCGTCTGTTCCTTTGAACACATTTGTGCATGAGAAACAGTCCACACTTGGTTGGAGGTATATTAAGAGGTATAAAGCTTGCTAAAAATAAACCCGTGAATGGACGATTCCCTCCCCACGTCGCAGTTAACGCTCAAAACTTGAGCCCGACCGTGAGATCAATGATGTGGATTCTGAAAAGAGATCACACTTCTCTTTGATTTCACGCGGCCGCTTCACGTTCTCAGGTACATCCTCGTCCCGTACACTACATAGTAGGTGCAATACGCGCATCCTTCCAGTCCTGGCCGTCCTTCATCCTTTGATAATTGGTGCACTTAGACTGCGCACGCTGTCGTATGCATATATGCCGAGAGACCTGTCTTCTCACCTGACAAAGACGCTAGATGGGAGGATGGAACGGTCTAGCGATTACGCGGATGGTCCCCATGTGTGAAGATGCCGGACCCGACTCCCGAATGCACCAGAGTTGAAGATGACCAAGGCGCCCTTGTCTTTCCTTGTCACCCCAGGTCTGCGTCTCAAGTCAAAGCCAGTGGCCTGAGAAGATACCAATGGATTGAGACGACGACGCATAGTATCTTGACATCATCAGCGGCCGCTTTCAAAACCGGCGCCGAATATTGCGACATCAACGTAAAGTTGTCATAAACGCTTACGAGGAAGAAGGTTACTGTAAGTGGACGACGCACATACTGTAAATTCGGAACTGGCCTGTACCGTTCGAGTGCAGGTACGGTTATACTCAACACGTATTTCAAGAAGTCACCTCGCATGGTTGGCCTCGCGCGGAATTCGGGAGGTTAAGTAAGTCTTTGTGGAGACATTCCGGGGGCGTTAGCCTGTCGTAGACTCGGAAGAGCACTACTGTAACGGGAACCCGACCAGGCTGGGCCATTACGAAACGAGTCGCGCCTGGAAGCTTGTAAAATTGACTGTGCCATTACTGTAAGCGATGGCGCCTAGGTGAGCACCCTTACGATCATGTTCTACAGAAAGCCACTTGGCAAAGGCGGTAAATGCCGGCTTTATCTGGTCTCCTGAGAAAGCAAGCAGAGAACCCTAGGTGTGCGCTATCAGAACGTGATCCCGTAATGGACACAATTCAATGGATGTACCTATACATGCGCGTCTTCAAAGTATATTTGGTGATGATTCCCTGATTAAGACGAAATTGTTATCAGTTGTACTCTTGAGGGCCTTCTCAACAAACTCACGTAATTGTTCAAACCTCCCTTTGCCGTGACTGTGTCTATTATGGCCCCATACTGATTGGTGTCTTCCAGGAATGTCCTGCCGTACGGGTACAATGTTGGGTAAACGCGATACATGCGTGGCAAGTTGGAAGAGTGCCTACTTCGTAAACGATAAATCTGACGACACCGATACCGTTGAGACCTTTGGGGACGAGGTATGAGTACAGTACACTTCTGTCCAGGTAAGTCCTGCTCCGATTTGGACGGTCCTCTCTTCCTCATTGAGGGCGGTGTCGTGATGAGGACACCAGGGATTGGTGAAAAACAGGGTTAGCGCAGTACCCAGAATACTTGATCGCGGAGGGCGTATGTGTGGAGCCAAGCTTTCAAACCCGCGGTGCCCCAGATAGGGTGTCATCAGGGTGACCGAGGGGATATATCACTAACGATGGAGACGAGATTCTCTACCGTGCCAGGCCACATGCACTGTGTGCTCGAGTTGATCCGATGAGCGAACGTCTACCGTGAATTGATGGCCAACACAAGCGGCGGGAAATCTATATCAAACCAAATCAATGGCCCAATACTGCGGTGGCCAAAGACGGACAAGGGCGAAGGCACAGCGGTTGGTTGGTGGACTGTTGGTGGTGGCCGGTTTAGAGCATTCGACGGACCGTCGATTCCGTGAGACACAAAGATAACTACACAAACACTCACATATAAGAGGCTATTCGCGCTCGCACAATGAGTTGGTACAGACAGTACAGTACAGGCAATCTACTTTCACAACACGTTGATTTGAAGAAGTATATCGTGAAAAACATTTCTTTTGACGGGCTTGCCAGCGTTTCCGCCAAACGTACAGATTCACCATCTACTCACGGCGAAAGAACCAAGAATACTATGCGAAGATCGCTCATTTCTTCACAACCTCATGCTCCCCCGGAAACAGCAAACCCACCAACACTATCGCCCCTCCTGAGCCTCCTCCATTTCCATCTACATCCGCAACCCCTCAACTTGCATGCCGACTGTCACAACACCCCGCATCCCCTGAGACATAAGATGGACGGAGGGTTTGTGCCGCTGATACTTGAAGGTCGAGCCATCCAATTGAGATGCACAACGCAACGGGAGCCAAAGCCATCGCATGCCGATGCTTACATCACACTATGTCGCCAGCAGTTGAATGCCACCGTCCACTCTTGCATTTTTTATCCGGTTGTGGGTCAGATACATTGGCGATGATCCACGCAACTTCCAACAGGGATTGGTGAGAGACATGGTTGGGGACAATGCGACGAAAAGTGAGCTCGGGCAAGGTTTCCGAGGTAAAGTCTTTGGGTGGCCTCGCACTAGCAGAACGAGCTCGACGCATCGTAAACGATGGCCCAGAGGCAATGCTAGTATTCGATAAATGGCGAAGGGGATGGCACATTCGTTTCTCCGCGCACCTTCTCGGGGTTCGTGTCGCCACGCCCGTCTGTGCGACCCCCATTTCCAGAGGCCAAGCCATGGCATCCTATGCCCTCGACTCTCCAGGCACAGGATCGCTGCACTGCACCGTGGTCGATCAATCGTTCGTGCTGTTGGTGTTACTGTTAGTGCCTTCGGGCCCACTCTATCCATCGCCATCGCCGCCGCCATTTTTGAGCCACCACGCCGGTACTCCTACCCCTTCCCGGGACCTCGCCTGTGAAACCGTACATTTTTCAGTTTTCAGCAAACAGACTCGCACAGCGCACGCTATGCACGTCGCACTCTCTGTGCGCTTTCCGCGCTTTCGACACGCTCCCGTGCCTCATTCTGTTGGTTCCCCTGTCCATCTCGGTGACCGGTGACCCCGTGCATTCTTCATGTGTTTCAGTCAGAGGGCGGACCCCAAAGGTCCAGACTCCAAAAGTCAGACAATGCCAGTCCAAAAATGGGTAGCAGATAGCATTCACAGACGCTAGTGCATGATGTGGTCAAATTGAGGGCTACGAGCGGCCGGAGCCACCAACTCGGTGCCCATCCGCCATCTGATCTACCCCGCGTAATACAGTTCAGTACGTGCCAAGTGTGTGCGAGCTTTTCCTAATTTCTTCCGACTACTGTACCTACACAAGTGATCGCTTTCTATTTCATCGTTTGCGCGGCTGCCCTCTCCTTTGTTTTTTTCAACCCAACCGCGATCGAACTTATTCCGGGAGGTGGGAGTTTATATAACCCCCGGCAACACGACCTACCTTGATTGCACCAACATGATACCTGGCTCTGCTGTCGCTGACATCCGCAATTCCTTGGGAGTAGCTTTCATCGGGCTGCTTATCAGTACTACGTGAGTGCCCCCTTGCCAGTGGGCTTTTTCTTCCTTACCGGCACTTCTCTGAGCTATTAAACTTGTAGGCTCTACGGTTTGACAATTTTACAGACGTGAGTTCGAGTGAGCGTGTTTTCCCCTTCCACGCTGACTTCAAGTTGGCACAAATTTTTCGTAGATGGGTCTACTTCTGGTAATTAGTCCTTGTCTTAGTCCTTGTCTCCTGATGCAACAAACTGACCGGTCCCAGGAATTATCGGAAAAGAGACCCAATGGCACTCAAGCTCTTCATCATATTCATAACGTGCGTAGACTAGTTGTGTTGCTCAGGTCCCGGCTCGTTCAAGTTGTAATATTTTCATCAGAGTTACGGATACCATAAACATTATTCTAGGCACTTATATGATCTATTGGTGAGACAGCAACACGCACACTGTCCTCCATATGTTCATTATAGTAGGTATCTGGTCCTGAATTTTGGCGATGTCGAAAGCCTGGACCACATTTTGTGGTGAGGCAACCCGCTCTGGGGCGGCTAGGCCGTTTCTGATCTATTCTTCAGGGCCTTGAGCGTACGTAAACATTGGGGGACATCTTATCTCCATAAACACTTACACCATATGTAGGCTCAGACTGCAATTGGGGTACGTTATGCACTCGGTAATCTACCATGTACTTACTAATGATCACTGTAGGCCGTCGCCATCGCTTCCTTGCAGATGTTCGTCGTTCATATACTGCCTCTCACTTGCTATCTGTCTAATGAAGCGAAGCTTTTACGCAAGACGAGTTTATATAGGTGAGTTTTTTTTGTTGTTTACTGCACTTCTAGGCCACAATTCGGTTTTTGCCAGTGAGCCAGAGTATTATCTGCCCAATTCTCATCGTAAGTTGCCGTTATCATATTTTACCGAAGCACCTGTGAATGTGATTTCGCAGGTGGTATTAGTCGCCTTTTCTTTCTGTGAGTGCTCTTGTTATCCCCTGGGAGGTACATCTATAATTGTCTCCCTTCTCGTCTTTGTAGCCTTCGCAATGCGTAAGTTACCTACTTCTGGTCACCGTTTTGTCCACCAATTAGCCGCAAACTTTGCGTGCTAGTGTCAGTAGCAAAACAGTCGGTATACTTCTTCCTTGGGTGTATCAGATAAATTGAAAGCATCCTCAGATTCGCTATAATGCGATTCTCCAGGTTAAATACTGTACTGGTATGTTTCGACTTAAACCACTGGCACATTCACTCACGCTAACACTAAATAGTGGGTTCCATGCGTAGGACTTGGCGGAGTTGCGGTGACGGAGCTGTTAATCGCTGCATCAATGTGCTGGTCTCTCTACCGCAAGAGGACCGGATTCGTGAGGCAAGCTCGTCCTTTTGACGTTTATGCCGTAGACCCGACTAACGTTTATGCACAGATCTGATTCCATTGTTATGATTTTGATGGCCTACACCATCAATACGGGTTTGCTGACAAGGTGAGTCCCTCGTCTACGTTTATCAGTGACCTCAAACTAATATAGGCAGCCTCTTTGGTACCGCCGCGATTATCAGCGTAAGAGATTTCGGTCTCAATCTTTCCCTTTTGAGAATTTATTAGTTTATGAGTTATTACCAGCTCGTAGTTTCACCCTCTTCTATGATTTGGCTGGCATTCTGTTGGGTGATGAATGAATGTACGTGTACGCTTACAACGACCTCATAGGTATAGGCGGTCAACTGACATTGTCACATAGGCAGTATAAACTCTATGCTCGCCCTGTGAGGGGTCCATCCAGTGTGCTATCACGGGTTTGACGTCTGATCGTCTCCCCCCTTCCAGGCTGAATAGTCGGGACTACATCCGTGGGCGGACATCCGCCGATAAGACGTTCAGCCTGTCTTCAATCCGACATGGGAGTTCGGTCCACGGGTCTAAACCCAGACAAACTGGTGTCTCTGTCACTGTGCACCATTCGGCCACATCGGACCTTTCACGGAACAACTCTGGTCCCAATGTAGAACCCACTTTCGAAGTTCCAAAACCGGTATGATACTTGCACCTGTTCGTGACTCCCATATTAATAGTTATTTTGGTTAAAGGATGCAAGTATCGCACCATTTCAAAGCCCAGTCGTGGTGCAGTTGTGAGCGCGAGTGTATTAAGACGACGAAATATGTGGTATTAGAGCGCGCACGTTAACATTAACTTGGGCAGCGAGTAGATGAAGCGCTTCTAGATCACCCTTCTATATATGGTATGTTTAGTGTCGACTTTTTTTCCGGGGCTCTTGTACATCCGGCCCTGGGTTAATCGATAATTAGCTACCACTAGCAGAGTGCTACCAGTTTGAGAGGAACAGGGGAGAAAAGCGTGACACGGCAACTGCGCAAACAGAGCGGTGGACAGTGCGAGAAGCTGAGAAGCGGGACGAGGTTTATCGAGAACAGCCTGAGCCCTTGGACGTTGGAGATCTTCTGTTAAGAAGACATGACGCAGGAACCAAGCTTCACCCACAGTGGGATGACCCCTTTGTGATTCGCGACATGACTGACAAGAATGTCTTTCAGCTCCAAACGCGAAATGGATATGTACCACGCCATTTCTATCATCGAAATCGACTCTGAAGACATTTTGGGTGCCAACACTCTTCTGTATTTTGTTTCTGTCCACAAAAAATCGGAAACTCGGTCGACATTAGGATGCCGAGTTATGCTTACGACCAAAATCGATGGCGAAAAGCACTTCACCATTCAGTTTTCTGAAAAGGTCCGTTCATTGAGTGTCTCTCTGCTGGCCCACACTGGCCCACATTCGACGCGACAGGAGGTCGACGAGCCCGTGGGTGTCAATACGCATTAACAGCGATGAACGGCTTCGATTTGCAGAGGTCCACATGGATCTTTAGCGCGACATAGAGGACTTCCTCCGTACAGAGGCCTTACTCTCTACTTCCAGGGTTTCGCGACAATACCTTGTGTGATCCCTTAACGTGGCGACATCATTGTTGCTGGCTGGTCCCGTACCGCGCACAACTTACGAGTTTTTGTAGATCGACCGTGGCCTCATCCTTCTCAAAATCCCCTTGGTGACCATGAATCGTCTCGTAAGAGATTCGCAACGTTTCCGACATCCTTTTTCGACGCTCAGGAGCACATCCTCGAGGCTTTTGAGATCATCGTGATCGAGTCAGCGAACGGTAAAACGCGAAATGCGTAAGCCCATCTGGATGGTAAAATTGATTCCCAGTACGGTCGCATTCTGACTTCATGAATAGATCGAGCTGAGGCACAGGGACAAGTATCCTCACATTCTCATCGTATTCTTGATGGGAGCAGCTCCTTTGGCACAGTGGGACGAACCGGATGCAGACGCAGACTTACAGAACTATATAACGTCTCCGAATGCGTCTCCTTTGTTTCGCTTTGTCGTCAACTCAACTGCATGTCGCACAGGCCACGCAGATAGACATGATCATCGGATCGGTCGCCAACGGGCGGACTGAACTCATCGGGCGGTTTTGCGCCGGATCGCGTATCGTCGTTGATTGCCAGTGCATCAACGGCACATCACTCGTCTTCTTCGCAGCGGTCCCGGCGGTCACTGCCTCGTAGGGGATCAACATCCTGCGAAGCATGCCGTTGATCCTGAGCACGCTGCAGGAGAACGCGTGCACGATCCTGGCCGTTCTCGACTGGGTCGGGGCCATCACGATCCCCTCGCATGCTGCCTCGCCGATCGTCCATATCCACCTGCATTTCATGGCGACACTGTCCGTATCCGCATCCGCATCTGCGAAGCCGCCGAACCCTGTAACCCCTGCGCCACGCGATGCACAACCAATTCGACATCACGGGTACGCCTACTATAGGACATCGTGGACGAGGCGCTCGCGCAGGGCGTGTGGATCACGCGGGCGCGCCCCGCGCTGCGACTGGGTGGGCAAGAGCTTGTCGAGGCACGCCCGAGCATCTGGCTCGCCGTCACGACGGTGCGGTCGCGCAAGGACTCCGAGCGCGCGGCTGGTGTCATCAAGGCCACTGCCGCGAAGGCGCCGACGAAGCGCAAATGAGTGCCTGCTACCGTTCCGGAGCCCTCTCGTCATGCTTTTGCCTTATCGTCTCTCCCACCCTTTACAGTCTATTTGATCATTCTCCTATACTCGGGTAAGACACTATCTCTATTACATTCCGGTTCATCCAGTGGTTAATAAAAATACTTCTGGTATCGATAGATTTCTACGTGTCGGTAACTGAAACGTGAACGCATATAAGCTACACCTGAGTCACAGCACCATGCTCTAACAGCAGTTTCCTCATTTCATGGTGTCCGTTCGACGAGGCCACTTGGAATGGGGTCCTGCACTCCCCATCCATCTCATCTACGTTCGCACCATAACTGAGTAGCACTCGAGCGACCTCGACGAGTCCCTTGGACGAGGCTTCATGTAACGGATTCGAGTGGTTGTCGTCAAATGCATTTGGGTCCTCCCCATGTTCCAGTAGTCGCTGTATGACGCCGATACACATTCCCTCCGAGAGAGGATTCGGACTAGAGTGGGATATGGTGTCGTGTAATAGAGGTCGGCCTTTGGAACTCCGCGAGTTGACGTCTGCGTTGTGTTCGAGTAGCATTTGAACAGCCTCGAGTTCCATAGTGGCTGCCGACACGTGCAGCGGCGTCCAGCGGTCACGTTTCCGGGCATTTACTTCTGCGCCATGATCGATTAGCCACCGCATGATGTCGACGCGCCCAAACATGGACGCAGTGTATAGCGGAGTCCTCTCTTCTTCACCTCGGACATCTACGACTGCGCCGTGCTTGTGGAGTAAATTCGCGACAGGGAAGTGTCCCTTGTGCAACGCTGCAGGAAGCGGGGCTAGGAGGCGACCACCGCCAGTATTTACCTGTTCGGGATGTTTCATGATAAGACGGTCTGCCAGGTCATAAAATCCACAGAATGATGCATGATAAAGCGGGGAACCAACACCCTGTGGCCGGTCGTGGGAGAAAAAGACCCAGTTTTCGTCGATGTCGTGTACCCGGAGCCATGCTGCGAAATGGGGTTTGGAGCTATCGAATAGATCATCCATCCCATCTCGTACGCGTGATGACACTTTCTCGAATTGTGCGTGGTCCACCAAGTGTTTGGCGGCGTATTTGACTAGAGGAAACTCATTGGCATCAGCATGTTCGTCCAGGCGAAGCAGTGTTCCCAGACACGCCTGCGCCAGGATCGTATGCGCCGCATTGAGATCAATATAAAATTTGGAAACATCTTCATGTGACCGTGCGAGACGAGCCGACGTGAGGTATTCCTTCACCGAAAAGTGCGAGAATTGCACCACCCGGGAATGACCGCCAGGGACAACGGCGATCAAACTTGAACACGTCGAAAGTACAGCTTCCTCTTGATCATCCCACCGCCAGTCATCCTTCAATTTCGGGATCCCTCCAGAGCTCGACGCTTCAAAATCGAACGCCAGTAGTTCCGCGAGCTCCTCGACTCGAAGCGGCCGGACAGCTACAGCAAGGCACTGTAACAGACGATGCGCATTATCCTTTTGAGCCTTATTGATGCCCCTCAATATCCGCTCGTATGTCTCGTCCAGGGTCTCAGGCAGTTCGTTAAGAAATTGACGGAGGTTCGGTGGGAAGCAATGTTGCAGCGCGTCCAACTGGCAAAATACCCATCTGAACCTGTACAACAACATAAGAAACGGCTGTTAGCATAGAATAACTTGAATGCTCTCACATTCCATCAGCTCGTTCTGTCAGTGTCTTGATTACTAGATTTCTATCATCTACTCTCCACCTCTTCATCGCCGTACTCAAGGACGAGTTTACGACACTTTGAACGTATTCGGCGATATCCGCTGTTTGTCCACCTTCTTCATGTAAGGAAACCGAGCGATACGCCAGCGGCTCGAGGACAGCTCGAATGTCAACTTCTGGGCGACTCGTCGCGCAGATATGAAGTCCTTGCAGGTGAAGGTCGATGAGTTCCTTCACGAGTTGGAGGACTTCATAACGGGGAGATGGAATCCCAGGCGAGTCTGGACACTCGTCGAGCGCATCCAGGACAATGAAAGTTGGGCCCTGTCCCAGTAATCTTAGCATCTCTTTGAGGCATTCCTTCAAAGTGCTGTCACTCGGTTGTCGAGTGCCACTTTCGTGTACGTTATAAACGTGGTGAAGAATGTCGCAGCAAGGACTAGATCGAGTAGAAAGCTGAGAAATGAGAGACAGTAGCAGGTCGTGACAGGTTTGCTTGCTGAGATCCTTGAAATCGAAGTAAAAGTAGGCTATGATGGCCGATCCAGCATCGCATAGAGCCATAACGTCTTGAATGACGGAGGAACTGGCGAAAAATAAGGTCCGACCGGAAGCATGCAAGGAACAACAAACCATATAACACTTTTCCCAGAGCCCGCTACGAGAATCGGAGTCTGTCGGAAGGCGCGAGCGTGAAAGACGCCGATAGCCACGCACGTTTTCCGTGGATCCACAAGAGGGACCCAGTAGACTTCCATTCGATGAAGATACTGCCTTGGAAGAACCACACTGCCGTTCCCTCGTGTTGAGCCTTTCGTGCAATGTTGTGATTTGTGGACGGATCCGCGGGAGAGAGCCACGCTCGTAGGAGCTGTTTTAGCTGGTTCCCTGTGAGTAGGTTTGAGCGCGAGGAGCGAGTGACGGCGAGGCTAGGAGATGACGAACACTTGACTTCGTCTACGTTGTTTGCCATCTGTTGGATAATTGATTTTGCTTCCGTCGCTACGACTCTTGTTTCCTTCCCGTCTGGAAGTAAAAATGTTAGCAGGTGTCGGCGAGTAGCCGGACACGCGTCGCGCACCGTCAATGGCTATTTGAACCTTTTCATCAACGCATTGCACTTTGTCGCCCACCTCCGCCACTTTACCGTCGACAACTTTTACTTCGTGTTGGACGTCGTGTGTAATCCTCAGGACCTCTGCAAGTGCCATCCGGGCCTCCTCTTGCGTCAATCTGTCTAGCTTCTTGACCGCATCCTCCAGGTCAGTCCTTCCTGCTAATTTCTTCAGGAACTTTTCTACGCGTACTTTAGCGGAGATCGATAGACAGCCGGATCAGAAACTCACTCGCTGATCCTCGCCTTAGCTCTTTCGTTGCAATCCCAAAGATCGTGAGCACCTCCACCATTATCTTCGTGATTATGTTTGTCATCGCCACAGTCGGTGTCACCTCCGTGTAAGTTTCGAGCCGATTGAAAAAGAAACCTATACGTTCGAAGAGCTCTGCAAGAGCATCTTTGCTCGCAGCAACATCCTTGGCAGCCTATAAGGCCCTCTGCATCAGAATGATCCGCTTAATGAATAGATGGGGTACATACCAAAAGGAAGACACCGATTCCCGCAAAGATCACTTTCGCAGGCGAAAATACCTGCAAAATATAGATCAGATAGGTTTCCATTAGCCCAATGTCGAGACTTACCAGACCGACACCCTCGGAGACGGTGGTAGAAAATGCGTACAGGACGTTCACAGTTGGGATCAGCCACTTTGTCAGCCTCTCATTATCACTGCGAGCTTGGTCGAACTCCCGAACTTGGTCTAGAAGCACGGCGAGGATGGCACTGGTAGAGTCGCATGATTGTAATTGGGAGGCGAGTGGATGTGCAATAAGGTCCTTGTTGGTCTGCTTTTGGTACGATTTCAAGGCAGCGTTGAAAATGTCTTGGAAGCGTGAGGATGAGCCTGCGGAAGTCGTCTAGGACATGGGAGAAGTAACGACGGAAGGAATTGAGGATAATTAGGTGAGGGTGGGGATACCAGGCAGACTGTTTACACTGCCTCGTGGTCAAGCGAGGCACCAGCCGGCGCCAATGCGTAAATGATAGACGCCTTTTGGGCACTTCGGGATTGCAATATCAACGATTGACACATGCACGATGCTTACTGTATGTGTCCCCCATAGAGGAACGCGTCCGACTCGGAGTCCTTATGGTTTGGAATCGCGTATTCAAGTTCAAGTAACTTAACAGATGATCATTGCACGTACAATAGTGCCACTGGCAGCAGGCACGTGCAGTACGTGTTCTCCAACTGAGTCGTGCGTAATGAAACCCAGTGGCAGGTACTGTACTGTAATACAGTAGTGCGTGCAGTCACTGTTTCAAGTTCTCGCCTGTCCGGCAATTTCGTTGAAGAGAACCGACGCTTGTCGGGCCGAACTTACTAACCGATCATCGATCATCCTTAAATCATCCTTACTAACCGATCACACTAACAGATCGTTGAGTAGTAATCCGACGTCCTCCCATCAAAAGGTGAGCGCAAGGTGAGCGCTAGGCGGCTTACACGCCATTTGCTATAATCCCCTCCACGTCACGGCGAGCTGTGCGATCTCACCTCGGCCAAGTCGCTGATATAAATACCCCATATTTACTCTACCGAGTTTGGTATTGTGGAAGCTCTCTTTAACTAACACAACCTCATGTTGGGAACGGCTTTTCTTGGGAGCGCATTCCTTGCTGCTTCCGCGCTATGCCAGCAGTTTTCGGTGACTGGCTACGAGGGCACATGCAAGACGATAGAGGGGACCATCTCCTCTGCTTCGCAAGTATTCTATCCAGGTGAGTCCTCATATCCTATTACTGGTCGTCCCAAAACGAGTCCAAACTCCATAATTAATACCGGGTCCATAGGCTCGCCGGGGTTCGAGGCAGACATTTCTCACTGGGCCAACTCGAGCTCCCAGGTATCCGCGTGTTCTGTGGAACCGGGAACGCCCCAGGACGTCGGCCTAATCGTAAGCGCTGTCATGCATCTTCCCATTTGATTGACGTCACTCTCCGTGAATGCCGCAGCTTCGCGAACTCGCCAAGACGCGCACACCATTCGCAGTCAAGAGCGCCGGGCACGCCGTCAATCGAGGGTTCTCATCGACCCTTGGTGTACAGATCTCGCTGACGCGCTTTAACGACATTGTCATCAATGAGGATTCTGAGACGGTCGAGATTGGAGCCGGACTCACCTGGACAGATGTGTACGCGTCCATCGTCCCCAAGGGTATCAATGTCGTCGGTGGTCGGATTAATGGCGTTGGGGTCCCTGGTCTCACGCTTGGAGGAGGTGAGTATTTTGCCTGACTCCTGCTCAGGTAGACGAAGCGGATTCGAAACTCCACCCACCCGACAGGATACTCTTGGAAGACGAACCAATTCGGTCTCACGTTAGACACCGTTACCAAGTATGAGCTTGTATTGCCGAGCGGGGAAGTGACTACCGTGACTGAGGAGGACGAAGATCTTTGGTTTGGGCTTAGGGTACGTCCCAACCAAGGCTACGATGGCAGGGCAGCGAACTTACTGGTGCTTTTGTCGGATAGGGTGGACTCAACAATTATGTAAGTTCGCTCGGTGGTCAAGCCCTGCAAGACTCAATGAGTACGTTTACCAGGGGGTCGTCACGAAGTTCACCTTGAAATCGCATAAACAGCCAGCTATATGGGTGTGTATATACTTCTTTTGTGGAAGTAGTATCCTAACGATGCACGTGGTAGGCTGCCCTGATCAACTTCGTTGGAGATCAGGTGGACGGGGCTCAACAGGCATTCTCCAAGTTCGTGTCTGAACCACATGACCACAAGGCGTTGCAACTGGGAGAGTTTGTCTACGCCAATGGCACGGTAAGACGCCAACTTCTTCCATCGTGACTTGATTATAGGAGTCAACAGCTGCTATTTGGTATTTCATTGTTTTATGATGGACCAGAACCTCCTCAGGGTCTGTACGACGAGCTGTTGAATTTACCAAGCGCTTCCAAGTCCATCGTCGAGGGTTCCTTCGTCGAATTCGTTGACAGTCAATTACTCCCTGAATTTAAACGGTAAAGAAAACCAAAGCTTGCGTTCCGTTTTCAGTTTTGGCTTACCAGATCGTGCAGAGGTTACCTCAGTAGTACCCCTATTTTGCACTATTCGGAGCCCATCATGAACGCATTCATGAACGAGACCGAGGTGTGTCGCCGGAGTACCTTCTCGCATTAACGTGTCGTTCAGCCTCGTTCGTTATACAGTTCTATGGCAAGAAACTGAGCCAGTACGACCCGAGCGTATTGGTCGTTTATACTATCGATCCCTTCGAGTCTGACTTATTCACACACGCAAGCCCATCTGCTTATCCTCCCGACCGCACTCGGCCCGTCTTTCCATCGAGCATCTACTACGGGTGGACTGATGAATCGGTCGACAAGCACATGGACGATGCCATACGCACATCAACCGCGACTTTGGAACGAGCCGGAATCCAGGACGGTCAGGACCTGGAGAATGCGGCAGCCTACCCGAACTATGCGATATCCGGGACGCCGCTAGAAAAGATATATGGTGGGAACTTGCAGCGGCTGCGCGAAATCAGAGAGAAGTATGACCCTGAGGACATAATGGGCCTTGCAGGTGGATGGAAGTTCTGAACACTCGGACTAATTCGGATCACCCGATGTGGATGGCACCTTAAAGGACCATCCCGTTCTGTTGTGCCATGTCGAATGAGTGTTTTATACTACAGTAGTTACATTTCTACAGTAAACTACTATTTCTGGCTACATAACGTCATCAATAATTTTTTCCCGAACCGGACTCACGGACATTCTCGTTGTCGCTTTCGCCCCCAATTCAGCTAATCATGGCCACCGTTCGCAAAGCCCTCAAAATATTGCCTCTGGAAAAGGACGCCAAAAATTAAGGCCACCTACCAATTTCGAGTCTGACGATTCCGCAGAGATAGAACTCGTGTCTCTGCTTCCGAACGCGATCCCGACACAATATCCGCCACTCGTCCTCATCCATGTTTTACTTCTCTCCGCCGCCCTCGTCCTGCTTCCACAAACTCCCCTTCCCGACATACCGCTCCCACCACCTGCACGTGGGCTTGACAAACCCCAACATCCTTTCCTGGTTCCAATCACCGCGCGACCAGTCTTGACTCTTGCGTGGGCGTGTCTCGGCGCGACCTTGCTCGTGCCTTGGTGGGCCGGTTCACTACGTCGCTGGGTACACGATGGCACCCTGGGTTCTCGCAACATCCAACTACGTCTCCAAGGTGATCCCCACAAGCGACGCGTACGTCTCGTCTGTTTCTCCACACACACCCCTCTGTACCCATTTATTTCCAACCCCACGTTCTTGTCCGCATACAGGACATCTGGAACGCGTTTGTCTTCACAGGGTACACCGCCCTTGTGTTGCATGCAGTAATCATTCTGTTCGGAGCGCCATTCGTCCAGTACGTCTCTGTCCCACACGTCTCTCCGCTCGCATTCCGCTTATCCCCGCTTATCCTCCCTCCTTCCCTCCCAGGTATGTCCCGCACACCGCCCTCCTAGCGTTTCTTCTCTCTATCTACGCCGTCTTTCCCCCCGCATATGCGCTCGGCCCACCGCGTCTCGGACTACCACTTCTTTCCGCTTCCGCCGGCAACGCCATCTTGCAGAACGACCTCTGGATACGAATATTCGTCGAGCGCAAGCAAGTCTCATTCTTACTTTTACGTCTTGTCCCGAGGGTAATCATCATCCCGCAGTACGAAGAAGCCCGCTGAGCGGTGCCTGCTCTATCCTACCTACGGCGCATTTCTCGGAGCGTGGCTCGGCGTGATCCCAATTGGGCTCGACTGGGACCGCCCGTGGCAGGTATTTGTCACGTACAACTTTCGGTACCCTTCTTGAAAAGCTGACCCTGTCAACTACAGGCGTATCCCCTCACACCAGCAGCAGGAGCATCGCTGGGCTACATGATTGGCGCGTTGCTTGCATTTGGCGTGAACGTGATCTTGTTCTTCGCTGACGCAGACAGGCTGGAGCCTTCCGGAGGCGCGGGTAAGGGCGACCTAAAGAGCACAGGGCGGAAGAACCGGGAACAGAAGCGGGAATTACAGAGTCTCCCAAGACTGTCAAGGAAGGACTGAGCACTCTATACGGGATCGTTGCCGTTGCTCTGCATAATTTCCACGATTCCTGTTTTCCGTTTTACAGTCTTGTTGTGCTATCAGGGACTGTCATCCACTCCGATTTCTCCGAATCAGAAGCCACATTACTTTCGTGCCCCGATCCCGGCATTCGTCTACGCAGTCCATAGGACCAGAGAAATATCATCCATCCAGACATCCTTCTATCATACATGCCGCAAACCCAATTACCCATCTGCTGATATGTTTGCCACTATTCGAACTAGTCACCCTTCGGATTGACACCCAACATGACGCTGGATTCGTCCCCTCCATACAACGACTCGCCCGGTTCCCACACGCTCCCGGCGACCGAATCTGGGACTGCATGCCCGGTTTTATGCACCAAAAGCGGCGCGGTGACACTGTCGCCCTTCTCTTTCGCGGTGGATTCTCGTTTCTTTTGAAACATATTCTTAATGTTCGAGACTGCCCTCGCTGTGTTCCAGGAGAAGCCAGAGGGGGACGTGTTGTTCGTGTCCTTCCCTTGTGCGTTTGTGGTTTTCTGGTGCGAATGGCCGCCAGGAGATAGTCCACGACGTTTGATGTCATAGTCGGACCCCATCAGCGCGCTGCTGTCGTACCACGCCCCACCGCAGAGAGCGAATTTCTCGGGGATCCCATAAAGATTGGGAGAGTTTCGTGGTGTTTTCTCGCTCTATCGAAACACGCGTTTGTCCCTTCGAGCGAGGTTTTACAGAAGGGACGATACGTCATGGCTTACCGAAGATACGTGCTTCTTGAGTATTTGGTACTTCTCCCCTGCCATGGCGAGGCACAGTCAGACATGAGTTGTGGAGCGACCAAGGAAGAAATCGATACCTTCAAACTGGATTGTGTGACCGAGTTTGTAAGGCGTATCTGGTTGCCATTCGTTGAGCATATCGCGCTTGTACGAAGCAATCAGCGCGGGCACAGGAAGAGAGGTGTGTTATCCTAAGTCGGGGCCCGCGTCGTTATCTATCTACACAAGAATCAGGCGTTGCCCCGGCAGAATTCGCGCTAACCATATACAGAGCGGGCCAGAGTAGGCCTGTGAAAGCACTTGGACTCAGCGGTATATATCTGTTCGGAAGACGCCCGGTGAGATGCCCCGAATTATCGCCACACCTCTTAATACGCGGCCAGAAGAACCTGGTTTCTGAACTTGGAAGATGGTCCGTGATGAACTTGCAATGGACTCGGCTGATTCGCACCCCCTCTCTCGGGTATACAACTTGAATGGAGACAGTGTAGCCGAAAGAGCACCACGATCACATGGCCACAATTCAGGTACGATCCGAGGCCGGGTCGCCCACACGTGAGAGTGAGCAGTAGACAGTGTGTGAGATGGCGGCGACGTTTGTGCTCTTTTGAGAACTATTAATGATGGGTCTACCCAAATATATTGAACACCAAAATGCGCAGTTCCTCTGGGAGTCCAACGAAATTAAATGATCAATGTTGGACCGCGTACTTGGAGATATACGGGTTGTTCAATCCTTGTATTGTTAGCCGCCACTCTTCTCGCTGAGAAGATCTCTCGTGGTGGACACTGACGCCAGGATTTAATACGTAATGCTTAATGTGCCCGTTGGACTACAGCGCGTTCTCTCATACCACGTTCATGCACAGAGTATGGATTTGTCAGTAATATAACAAGAGTCAGGGAGAACTTCGCGCCCTACCGAAATGGATCGTGTGTCTATGCCGCAAACCATAAGAGGAGAATGGCCATTTAAGGGCCGTTTCCTTTTCTGGAAACTGCCTTTCATGGCAAACGGACAACACCGATAAACTATATAGTTCCAAGCCACCGCTACCGCCCTCCTCCGAAACGACCTTTGGTCAACTGTTGAAGACACCGCCAAACACGACAAGAAAGAGAGGTGAGCTATTCCGCACTTCCTACAGACAATCTATCTTACACCTCACCACCCTGCAGCAATGGCCCAACGTGTCACCCTCCGCAAGCGCCAGCCCTACAACACTACGTCTTCGCGACGACGCATCGTCAAGACCCCTGGCGGCATCCTCCGCTATCACCACATCAAAAAGCTCCCTACTGCACCCAAGTGTGGTGACTGTGGCTCCAAACTCAGCGGGGTGTGTTTTCTTACCGAGCCAGCAGTGATCTTGTACCCGCATTGCTCACGTTCGCAATAGGTTGTTGCCCTCCGCCCGCGTGAGTACGCAACGGTCTCCAAGACGCAAAAGCACGTCAGCCGGGCATATGGTGGTTCACGGTGCGGCGGCTGTGTACGCTCACGGTATGTCATTCTTTTTCCTTTTATCCCCACCGTCTTTGTTGACGTTTACCCGGTATTTGGGACGGACAGCATCGTTCGCGCGTTCTTGATCGAGGAAGCAAAGGTGGTCAAGCGCGTCATCAAATCACAACAAAAGGCGACGAGCGGTCGCTCGTGATCTGCTCCTTTTACTTGCTGTGATTATGTGTCTGCAGTCTTGTATGACGCACTATGAGAAAACTTCACCCATGGTCTCATGTATCGCACCGTAAGATGCTATATTCTTCCTGCCGGTCGTCTCAAGGCTACATCGAGCCGTGTCTGTCCGCTTTTGTTCGCTCGTAGAAATTTCACCGCAAGAAGATCTCTGAGCGGAACTAAACTTCGATCGAAGATACCCCTTGTCCCATGGCGGGCATATACTCTTCCTACGTCTACATCTGTTGGATTCCCATGACCGGCGCTGTGAGAACACCAAAAGCCCCATGGAAGCGTCGTAACATCGGGGTGGTCTGAGCGTCGTCGACGCGCCGCTGTGGGGTCTCACCCAAGTTGTCGTAAGCATATACATACAGGTGGGTCACAGTTAAGACTCCAAGACAAAATGTGGAACAACGATAAGAGTATGTTGACCAGAGTTACAGGGGTGCACGTACAATGTGTTTCCTGCTTGCCTCGGAGACAGTAAGTACAGTAAATATCGGCACTCCAATGATCAACGAGAAATTCCGAGAGCGATGAACCCTACAAAGCTATGTAGGACATAGGAATCTCATTATTATCGTGGAGTAGGGAAACAAACACTGCGCACCGTTTCAAAGTAGCAGCGCAAGCAATATCTCGTCCTTGTTGAGGTTAAGTTCCTTCACCTTCTGAGCCACGCCAAGTTGCTGGACGTCACTGTCCTCAGGCTCGTCGTCAGAAAACTTGAAATCGCTGAGTAGCTTTTTCACTCGGTTTAAGGGGTACTTGGCAGATAGCCCTTTGCACCGCCAAATTCCAATATCGCTAGGGAGAGTCCTGAAAAACCTCCCAGTGGGATGATTCCTTGGCACAATCGATAACTTTAGTTCGTGGATCGTGGAATTTTGATCTACAACCACAGGGAAGGGTTCTCCGAAGGTAGGCTTGTGGTCGCTATCAATGACAAGGCACCAAACATTGGATTCTGCCGTGATGTCTGCAGTGATGGTAGAAGTGGCAGACTCGGATTCCCGATAGGAGCCATCAGATGAGTCGTCGTCCGTCTTCATTTTTTCTCGCATCATGCCAAGATCGAAGGGTCCTTATATACTTCTTTCACATTTTTTGGAGCGGAGACCACAGTTAAGCGGCGGAGAATTTCTGGGTTATCGGATTATGCCTCAGCACAGTCTCAGCATTCCTTCTACCTCCCATTCTTTTGGCGTCCCTTCCCTCCTATCCGCTGGTACATTCTCCTTAATTTTTCGCAGAGCGCGCTCTCATGCGTCCCGTTCTGCCACTTCTCGCTCTGCGCAAGAGCTGAGCATACGCAGGCTGCATGTGGAGTGACGCATTTCGGTGGGCCGTGATGAGCATGACTGCTCTTTTCTGTCCCTTGGGCCATCTGTACAGGGCCACAATTCGGGTTGTGATGATCGTCGGAGCAGTTAACAACACCCCGGACGAGCGCAGTTACAACTATTTGTCTTCCTGGACCATTTTGCAAAAGAACGCCGTGCGACGGTTCTGCCAGACGGTCCTCAGGCCTCAGGTAGTGACCGCGCCGCATCATTAGACGCATGGCGCACTGGTCGCAAAAGGCTCATAATTTTGGGTCTTGTTGTATACGAACAGCATGCACTGAGAACTTTTTTTTTTTGCCACGTGTCACGGCTGCAACCCTCGAGTCGACCTGTTATCCGACAATTGTAGAGTATATGCGCCCATCGCTCTCTCGCGTACTACCCTTGCGTGTTTTAGTTGTGACCCTGTCGCGGTATTTATTGTTCGGCAACGTCGTCTGCGGCGCCCCGCCCCCGTTATTTTGTAATGTCCGTCTGTACTTTTAAATCTCTCGGGTCTGAGAAAACATTCCTGTGGGACTTCCTGGACGTCCTCCGAGAATGGTGGTGGTCGTGAGGTGGGTAGGTCCATCACACACACATGACACGACATAATGCATAAGGGACTGTGTTCAATTATTTACAGCGGTTGATTTGTCCCTTACTCTATCCCTCCTCCGTCAATTTGTCGATGAGTTATGAGATTCGGCGCATGGATATTGCGGCCCGAAACAGGAAGCTGCTGGTGACCTGATGAATAAAAACGTTGCTGAGGACGCGCCTATGCCATCCAGTTACGCAGTGAACTGGCCTGCCAAGGCCATGCCGGAAAATGCTCACGAGGGAGTCCAGACTGGTCGCGTGACGATTGGTGTCAAGACCAAGCGAGTGGGCAGAAAGGAGAAGCGGAGCAGAGTACGAGGCTGGCGAGGTCCCTAAGGAAATGACGACTGCAGAAACGGGACAACCGGATGAGGTGGATACAAATACTTATATACACGTGAATTTACAGTGAGGAATAGCTAAGGTGGAAGGAACAACGGCTGAATAGGAAGGCGGCAATGCTGGCAAGAGCTACAAGTAGTACGCGTGGACAGCGTGCTTCCCACATAGACGACGCTTGCATCGGAGACAGTAAGTACGGTAAATGTCGCCACAATCAAATTATTGAAGAGGAATAGGAGGCTCGGTGAGGGAGATAGGGCAGAGGACCAAACATCGCGTACCGATTCAGCCCGACTTGGATGAGGGTACTAGCGCAAGCAATATCTCGTCCTCTTCGAGCTCCAGATCTATCACCTTCCGACCCGCGCCAAGGTGCCAGACGTCCCTTGGCTCATCGTCCGATTCGGAGAACTCGACCTCGCAGATTTTCATTCTCGTTTGATGGAAGCAGTCCTTGGCAGATAGCTTAGAGCCTGGGGGTGACTCTGGGCTGAAGTACATCCAAATTTTGATACTGTTGGTGGTGAATCGATGCAAGTCGGGCGAGTGCGGCGTCCCCATGATCTTTATCTTTAAGTCGTGGATCGTGTCATCGTGGCGCACAGTCACAGGGAATGGTTCTCCGAAGGTAGGGCGGTGGTCATCATCGATGACAAGGCACCAAAAATTGATATCTGCCATGATGGTGCGGTCTGGTAGGTAGAAAAAGGAGTCATTCGTTCCAGGAGCATTTTAGGGACTGAATAGGGACTTTCAAAAATGCCGCAGCGGCCAATTCCGACGCACCAGCCAAAAAATTCAGTTTGGTTCGGCGCTGTGGCAACTCAGCCCCTATTACTCTTCTCAGAATCCTCTACAGAAGGTTAGTTATGGTAGAGACGAAGTATGCGGCACAAGAAATTGTAACAAGTTGTGCTACTTAACATTAATGCCAACTCGTTCGTTCTATTATTTTCACCTAACTAGTGGAGAGACGACCTGGTCCTGATATCAACATCTGCATAGGTCCCGAGCAAGCTATAGCCGTGTGCTTTCACTTTACACTGCGTCACCTGACTCCGTAATGTGCTGAACATGCACAGCAGCCTTACCTGTCCGACCCGAACGAGAGTGCCCATGGTCGGCGTTAGCTCAAGGGACAGGGCTTTGCTTAGTGTACAAACGTTGTGCAAGTCCGAAATAGCTGACATAGATGGACGGATGAATGCGTGGTGGGAAAAGATTCTAGAATGAGATAGAATGAGATGTCGCCGGGAGCCAGGGGGAACAAAGCACCCTCTGTAATGGTTGATTGAAGGTGGGTCAGCATTGCCGGAAGACGCTCAGTATAAGCGGTCCCTGCAAGTGGATCTTTACGGAAGATATTCGACAAAAAAGGAAATTCGTCCAGTCCTTGGCTTGCCAACGCGCCCCACATAGCGAATCCACATCTGCACATACCTTCTCCTCAAACGTTAACAGAGAATCTCACTATTTAACCACCAGAGATGGGCCTACAATTTTATCCTCATTCCTTCCCACCAAACAATCTCCTCTCCACACATCTCATTTCTTTCTCGAGATGTTCGCAACAGCATTTCACGATACCTTCTTTGCTTATACCCTCCGTCTGGCGTTCGGGTCCCGTTTTTTTCCCCACCCAGATGAGAGAGAGCTTCCAGTAGTCTGGCAAACCAAGCGTGGGACCCAGACGTCGCCCCGCGATTCCGTCCAGCTCACCCTCAATGACGTCCCCAACCCCGACGCCAGGTCGATAACTTCGGAGGCGACCGTGATCGCAAATACCCCAGCCAAGTCAGATCCAGAGAAGGGTCCGGATGTGCTGCTGGTAGATTGGTATGGCCCCACGGATCCAGATGTGAGTATCGGTTCGTTTTTTTTGTGATTGCATCGTATCTCACATAGCATTAGAATCCGCAGAACTGGTCGAGTTGGAGGAAGACATGGGTCATGTTCCAGACGTGCCTTCTGACATTCGCCGTGTACCTTGGCTCTGCCATATACACCGCTGGTCTACCAGGCGTCACCTCAGAGTTCCATGTCAGCAACGTCGCCGCGCTTGTCGGACTCACCGTCTTTGTGGCTGGTTATGGGCTTGGTCAGTTATACCGGATTTACGTGCTTACCTTCTGACTGAGAAATTAATTCAGGTCCGATGGTCTGGGCTCCTCTGAGCGAAGTCCCGCAAATTGGTCGCATGCCTATTTATCTTTTCACCCTCGCCATGTTCGTCGTGTTACAAGTGCCCACGGCCCTTGCTACCAATTATGGTATGCTCATGGCCTTCCGATTTCTGACGGGCTTCTTCGGCTCGCCGATCCTTGCGACGGGAGGAGCGACTATTGCCGATATATATGCTCCGAAGAAGCGTGCCTACGCAATGACGATCTGGGGCCTTTTCGCCACCTGCGCACCGAGTCTCGGTCCGCTGGTCGGTGGTTTCGCTGCCCACGTCAAAGGCTGGCGTTGGACGATCTGGGAGATCCTGTGGCTCTCTGGTCCCACCCTCGTCTTGCTATTCTTCTTCTTCCCCGAGACTTCCGCATCCAACATCCTCTACCGCCGAGCCAAGCGCCTTCGTAAGGTGACCGGAAACCCCTCGATCAAGTCGGCTTCCGAGATCGCCGCGGCAACCATGACCCCCCGAGACGTTGCCGTCGATATCCTCGTGCGCCCGTTCGCCCTCAACTTCCAAGAGCCGATCGTGCTCGTCCTCAACGTCTACATCGGTCTCATATATGCGCTTCTTTACATCTGGTTCGAGTCGTTCCCGATCGTCTTCGTCGGGATCTACCACTGGCGCGAGCAGATGCTCGGGTTGTCCTTCCTTGGCATTTTCGTCGGGATTTTCATAGTGATACCGCCGTTCTTCGCGTACCTATATTTCGTGCAGGAGCCGAAGTACAACGAGAAGGGTGAACTCAAGCCTGAGGAGCGGATGCCGATCGCGATAGTCGGCGCGTTCATCGTCCCCGTCTGTATGCTCTGGTTTGGATGGACATCGCGGACAAGCGTGCACTGGATTGTTCCGATCATCGGTTCCAGCCTGTTCGGTATGGCGGCGCTACTTCTTTTCGTGAGTGCCGTTCTTCTCTCGATATCTTCGTAGTCTTAACTGACGCCCACCACAGAACGCGGTTTTGAATTACCTCGCCGACGCTTACCCCACCTACGCGGCTAGCGTGCTTGCGGGAAACGACTTTATTCGATCCATGTTTGGCGCTGCGTTCCCTCTATTCGCCGGCGCCATGTATCGGAACCTCGGTGTCGGATGGGCAAGCACACTCTTGGCACTTCTCGCATGTGCCTTTATTCCAATTCCGATTCTGCTTTACAAGTACGGCGCGCGGGTACGAATGGCGAGCAGGCGTGCCCGCCACGACTACGACTAGACACGCCAATGCCCGCGCACTTGGTTCATCGTCATGAAAGGTGTTTTCTCTTCCTTTTTGACATTGTTCATTCTCGCCTTTGTTTCACCCGGAAATCTTTAGAGCACTCTGTATCATTATACCCCGCATCTGGGTCTGGATCTACATTGTATCGTATCACACATCCCATCATCCCTTAGATCGATTACCTCACATGACCTGCATTAATTCTTTCTACTTTATATCGTAGTCCGGTAATTCGCGTCCCGTTAATTCACTTTCTACAGAGGGAGAGGAGGGTATAAGGACAGTAGTAGCGCTACCACTTGCAGCAATATAACTCGAATCGAATTCACCCCAAAAGAAACAAACCTTGCGTACAGTGAGAGGATTCAGGCAGCGGGAAATTGAAATAGTGGGGCAATTAAGAGAAGTTTGCGAACCACAGCTACAGGAGCACGCTCACAATGACGCTCGGAACTGCGCAATCTGATGGCACCAAGATATAATTTATTTGGGACATAGGGAAGATCTTAGTAGGGAACCTGAAGCAACCAACACTCGATTTAACGTCGCATAGAGTATGTCGGGTACCGGCACAAACAACAACTTACAGTCCAGACTGGCCATACGGTGACCGGAGCCAGGGCGGGCCAAGTGAGCGGACAGAAAAGAGACGTGGAGCTGAGCACGAGACTGGCGAGGTTCCTAGGGGGAACAGAAGCAGAACGGGGGAGAAGCTCCCAAGAAAACAGGACGAGGTCCATTGGCAGTGGATACTAGTGCTTATACACGTGCATATACAGGCAGGCAACAGCTGAGGCTACAAGAAAATACTAGGAAGGCGGCGATGCGGGCGAGAGCTACAGGGACGGGCATACAGTGCGTTTCCCACCCAGTGGCGGCCTAGAAGCGCTTGCATTGGAGACACTGAAAGTACAGGCCAGGACGGTAAATGTCAGCGTAATGCAATCATCAAAGAGACATAGGATCCTAAATAAGGGACGTGGGCCAGAAATCAAACATCGCGAACCGTTTCATCCTGATCCGGGTACCAATGCAAGCAATATTTCGCTGTCTTCGAGTTGAAGGTCCATTATCCTCTGAGCCGCGCCAAGATGCTGGACGTGACTGTCCTCCTCGTCAGAGAACTTGAGATTGCCGACTTGCTTTCTCGTTTGACTGAAGGAGTCCTTGGCAGACAGCTTCAAGTTTTTGCACTTCCAAATTTGAAGACTGTTGGTAACGACGACTCGGCGCAAGTGGGGCGAGTGCTCCGTCTCCATAATCTTTATCTTTAGGTCGTAGATCGTGTGATCGTGGCTCACAGTCACAGGGAAAGGTTCTCCAAAGATAGGGTTGTGGTGATTGTCAATAGCGAGGCACCAAACTGGGATGTACGAGTTTGCCATGACGGTGAGAGATCGATAAAAGAGTCTGAGTCGTCGTCAGCAGCCTCCAGATGACATAAGGTTCATGCCTCATTACGACGAGTAGGGGCTTTCAACCAGCCAAACAAATTAATTTGATGGCGCAACTTGCGACAACTTAACCCCTATTGCACTTAAAATCCCTCTGCGTCCATGGATAAAAGATCGACCAGTTTTTTTGGAAGCGCTCCAAGCGTGGCAGAGCTGCCTGCGGTGACTCGGTGGATAAGACACTTCTATCACGGTGTGGGGTGTCGAAGATAATGGAGGTAGCAACTGGCAGCCAGTCTGGCCATGATGCATGATGGGCGATGTTCTCTGGGATGTTCTACCGACGAAGGAAAGCGAAGTAGTGATGTCCTCGGGGGTAGCTCTCTTCATCCTGCCATGAAATATATCTGGGACTACAAAGAAAGTCACAACCTCGCTGGGGACATGTATCTTAGGAGCGAACGAACGTGAGAACAAGATGGGACATCTATGTCTAGTGTAGGACAGTCGTCCAGTATATCTTTCGTATACCGAGCTGTAGTCGAGCGTGTGGGGTCTGTCTAGCCGTGACTTGATGCACTCAAGAGGTTGGGTGCGTCAAATCACGTTAGTTGGCGTCCTCACTGGCTCAAGTTTGCGTCCGTAGAGATGAAGGTTATGCACACAGAACTGGCGTCAAACCAAGGGAGTGGACAGAAAGGAGACACAAAGCGAAGTACGGGGCGAGCGTGGTACCGAAGGAAAGACGGGGTTCGTGAACAATAGGATCGGATACATCGTGGCGAATTGTACAGAGTCCACAAATACATATAGGAGAGCCTCAGCTAAGACTACAGGACAGATGAAAGAATGGCAAAATAACAAGGCGGCAATGCGAGCCAGAACGACAGGAGCGCACGCACATTGTGTGTCCCACACGAAAACAGCGAGATCCGCTAATCTATGTGTGATACAGGAATAAGGAACATGGTACAGTGGAGCTAACAACGCGTACCATCATTTTGGGGTACTACCACAAGCCATATCTCGTCGTCTCTGCGGTTGCTAAATTCCGTCATCCTCTGAGCCACCCCGAGGTGCTGGATGTTGGCGGTCACGTCACTGTCTTCGTCGTCAAAGGGCTTGAGGTCAACGAGTTGATTCTTCGTCAGATCGAAGGAGTCTCTAGCAGACAGCTCTAAGCTTTTGCACTTCCAAATTTCGAGGTCGTTAGGGGGGGATGTGGGAGAGCTTGTGCCTGCCCCACATCATCTGGATCTTAACCTTCAGTTCGTGGATAGTGTCATCATGGCGTATAGACACAGGGAAGGGTTCTCCGAAGTCGGGCTCATGGTCTTCATCAATGAGTAGACACCAAATATTGGTCGTCATGATGGTAAGTTAGTAACTTAACTTAAGTACAATCAGTCTTCGTCTTTGCTGACATAAGACCGCATTCTGCAATTTTTATTTTTTTATTTTTTTTGGGAGGGCGCTCTATATTCGGGAACCACATACTAGCTAAAGTAGGTAGTGACCGTATCTAGGTGTTAGGCAGCAGGAGATTGTAGGTATCAACCCTACCTAACGCGCGGAAGCCGGGCCAGAGCCCAGATGTGAGGGAAAATACAGATTAAAGTACACCCCTGGTATGGGGGTAGTGTGGGACTCAGTGCGCGTTGTCGTCCATTGGTGGCCTGGGTCTGGTGCGCACTCCTACCCACTAAAGCCTCACAGTCGTCTGTCCACCTATCCGGCAGACTAGAGGACTTCTTCAGTGCTTCTTCCCAGTTGCCTCCAGGCTGGGGGGGAATGGAACGGCACTCATTGTTTGTTTACTAAAAGGGTTTGTGGACTTGGAGGATTTAATTACAGTAAGAACTTCCCCGGGGTTACCTCCATGAGCCGACGACGCGTTTCTGTTTGGCTGTTATGGTGTTATTTGGTGGTGCTTGTGACAAGGGATCGGAGATGGAGATCCCGGCCAGCGCGCTCTGAATTCCCTCAGGTCGAGCGGCGCTCCGGAGCTCCTACCAAATCAGGCCTTTTGCTTATCCTTATCTTATCTCATCGCAGTTTGGTGTTTGTTTTTATTGTGGCCATGTTTGGTAGTTGTTGTCGCACAGTTCAAAATTGTGTTTGAGTTCGACATTCGATGTTCAGCGTTCGACGTTCAACGTGCAGCATTCAGTGGGTAAACAATACGGTGGGTAAACAATAGAATAGGTAAATTATTGCGCCTGGTAGGGCATTTCTAATATGGTGGGCTTCGATCGGTTTTTAAAGGTGTGGGGGGAATCCTTGCCCAGGTGTGGGAAAAACCGTCCATGGTGGTGGTTGCGGTTCAAGGAGCCAAACCTCACCGCATTCTGCATTGTGTCACCTGACTCCGGGATGTGTATGCAGAGCAGCAACGCACGTTTACGACGGTCCCACATCTACACTTCCTTCTCATCAACGTCCATCGACAGAGAATTTCGCTATTCGACACCAGTAATGGGCTCAGAATTCGATCCTCATTCCGTCCCACCGAACAATCTTCTTTCCACATATACCTGTCTCTAAATGTCCGTCACCGTAAAAGCATCTCACGATACCTTCTTTCCTCCATACCCTCCGCTTAGCGTTTGGGTCCCAATTTTTTCCCCACTCAGATGAGAGGGAGCTTCCAGTAATCTGGCAAACCAAGCGTGCAACGCAGACCTCGCCACGGGATTCCGGACAGCTCACCCTCAATGACGTCCCCAATCCAGACGACAGGTCGATAACTTCGGAGGCGACCATGATCGCAAATATCCCAGCCAAGGCAGATCCAGAGAAGGGTCAGGATGCGCTGCTGGTAGATTGGTATGGGCTCACTGATCCAGATGTGAATATTTGTTCGTTCTTTTTGCAATCGCATCGTATCTCACATGATTAGAATCCGCAGAGCTGGCCGAGCTGGAAGAAGGCATGGGTCATGTTCCAGACGTGCCTTTTTTTTTTTTTTGGATCGTGTTTATTCCGGGGCAGTAGAGCATACAAAGCCGGTCCTCAAAAAGCCGGTCCTCAACTCCCTACAGAGCGAGATTTAGGAGTCCAGACGTGCCTTCTGACATTCGCCGTGTACCTTGACTCTGCCATCTACACCGCTGGCCTACCGGGCGTCACCTCAGAATTCCATGTCAGCAACGTCGCCGCGCTTGTCGGACTCACCGTCTTTGTGGCTGGTTACGGGCTTGGTCAGTGTAACAGTTATCGGATTTCCGTACATGTCTTCTGACTAGAATTAATCCAGGTCCGATGGTCTGGGCTCCTCTGAGCGAATCCCCGCAAATTGGTCGCATGCCTATTTACATTTTCACTCTCGCCATGTTCGTTGTGTTACAAGTGCCCGCGGCCCTTGCTACCAATTATGGTATGCTCATGGCCTTCCGGGTTTCTTCGGCTCGCCGATCCTCGCGACTGGAGGAGCGACTACCGCCGATATTTATTCCCCAAAGAAGCGGGCCTACGCAATGACTATTTGCGGTCTTTTCGCTACCTGCGCTTCGAGCCTCGGTCCGCTGGTCGGTGGTTTCGCTGCTCACGCCGAAGGTTGGCGTTGGATGATCTAGGAGATCCTGTGGCTCTCCGGTCCCACCCTCGTCCTGCTATTCTTCTTCTTCCCCGAGACGTCCGCATCCAACATCCCCTACCGTCGAGCCCAGCGTCTCCGTAAGGTGACCGGAAATCCGTCGATCAAGTCAGCTTCCGAGATCGCCGCGGCAACCATGACTCCCCGAGACGTTGCCGTCGATATCCTCGTGCGCCCAATCGCCCTCAACTTCCAAGAGCCGATCGTCCTCATCCTCAACGTCTACATCGGTCTGATATACGCGCTTCTCTACATCTGGTTTGAGTCGTTCCCGATCGTCTTCGTCGGGATCTACCATTGACGCGAGCAGATGCTTGGGTTGTCCTTCCTTGGGATTTTCGTCGGGGTCTTCATAATGATACCGCCGTTCTTCGCGTACCTATATTTCGTGCAGGAGTCGAAGTACAACGAGAAGGGTGAACTCAAGCCTGAGGAGCGGATGCCGATCGCGATAGTTGGTGCGTTGATCGTCCCCATCTGGCTGTGGTTTGGATGGCATCACGCGCAAGCGTGCACTGGATTGTGCGGCTTAATCTGTGCCGATCATCGGTTCTAGCCTATTCGGCATGGCAGCGCTACTTCTTTTCGTGAATGCCGTTCTTCTCTCAATATCTTCGTCAGTCTTAACTGATCGTACAACACTTTAGAATGCGGTTTTGAACTACCTCGCCGACGCTTACCCCAGCTACGCGACTAGCGTGCTTGCTGGAAACGACTTTATTCGATCTATGTTTGGTGCTGCGTTCCCCCTCTTTGCTGGCGCTATGTATCGGAACCTCGGTGACGGATGGGCGAGCACGCTTCTGGCGCTTCTCGCATGCGCCTTTATTCCAATTCCGATTCTGCTTTACAAGTACGACGAGAAGGTCCGCATGGCAAGCAGGCGCGCCCCCCACGACTACGACTAGATGCCGATCTCCACCCGCTTGTTCATCGTCGTGAAAAGTGACCTCTCTTCCTTTTTAGAGTTTGTTTATTCTTGCCTTTGTTTTCACTTCGAAGGCTTTAGAGCACTCTGTATCATTATGTCATCATCTGGGTCTGGATCTGCATTGTATCGTATCACACATTTCATCATCCTTAGATCGATTACCTCAAGCAACTTGCTTTCATTTTTATTGTGGTCTGGTAATTCACGTCTCGCATATCACTTTGCACAGAAGGGAGGATATAAGGGCAGTAGTAACGTTACCACTTGCACAAAGACACAGACCTTGCGCACAGGGAGAGGATTCAGACAAATTGATCTGAAATAGTGTTACGTGTACCTACAGCTAAGACTACAAGAACAAAAGTACGGTTATCAAGAAGAGTTTGCGAGCCACACCTCAAAAGGCTCTAGTCTGTCTGTATCAGCGAAGAATAAGGGTAAGTTCATTATGAGTGCGAGAAATTGCCGGTCATGTAGCCCAGCAATTAGGTGAATACGCTTGCAATTGGCAGAGTCATCTTTTTAAGCAGGGAACCGGACGTTGCAGATGAATACATGTCACGGGAGGTCCCACTCGGACTAGTTGGGAAACCAAAAAAAAGAGCCCAGAGCTGGTGTAGCGACCGGCATGTCGATTGTGGGGATCGCCTTAGGCATAGCTGTATGCTGCAAGAGCCTAGGTCGTACTCCGCGTCGCGGTGAACCCGACCTTCCACGGTATGAGTAGGCCACGCCGGGACAGGCCCACGGGAGAGTTCAGACTAGTCTCACGACGATTGGATCCAGGGCCGATTGGGTGGACAGAAAATAGATGCGGAGCGGAGCACGAGGCTAGCGAGATTCCTAGGGAAAGGCAGAACCCGGAGAAGTTTCTGAAACAACAGGACATCGTGCATTACAGTGGATGCCAGTACTTATACACGTACACATACAGGCGGGCAACAGCTGAGACTAAAAGACAATACTAGGAAGGCAGCAATGCGGGTGAGAGCTACAGGCACGGGCATACAGTGCGTTTCCCACCTAGAAGCGCTGCATCGGAGACAGTAAGGCACGGTAAATGTCAGCGCGATCCAATTATCGAAGAGACACAGGAAACTCTGTAAGGGGCGCAGGGAAGAGGATCAAACACCACGTACCGAGTCAGCCTGACTCAGATGAGGGTACCAGCGCAAGCAATATCTCGTTGTCTTGGAGCTGAAGTTCAATCATCCTCCGAGCCGCACCAAGGTGCTGGACATGACTGTCCTCGTCGTCAGAGAAATTGAGGTCGCTGACTTGCTTGGTCGTTTGACCGAAGGAGTCCTTAGCAGACAGCTTTAGACTCTTGCACTTCCAAATTTGAATACTGTTGGTGTAGACGATCAAGTCGGGCGAGTGCGGCGTCTCCAAGATTTTTGGCTTTAGATCGTGGATTGTGTCATCCTGACGTACAGACACAGGGAAAGGTTCTCCAAAGATAGGGTTGTAGTGGTCGTCAATAGCGAGGCACCAAACTTGGATGTCCTAGTCTGCCATGATGGTGTGGTGGGAGGGAGATTAATAAAGAGGCCCGAGTCATTGTCAGCCTTCCCCAGCCAGATGACATAAGATAAGGTACATGCACTTTCTCCGGCACTGCGGCACTGCATTGCACTGGAGGAAAATCAGACGGCCGGGTTGCTTATCTCATACCATTCTCGTGACTCGGACTGTTTACTTAGACGCGTTTCATGGGGCACCTCACGGACTACTCTACTTCTCTTAACTGTAGTGGGCTCACGCTGCGACCGGTCTGTAACTCCGTTATGTATCCCGGAAATATAAATGGATCAAAATAAATAAATAAATCAGACGGCCGATTTGAATCGGCGGCAAACCAGCCCCTATTGCACTTCGAAACCCACGCCTCCCTCTGTACAATTCCGTGGATGGAAGGTTTTTTTTGGGAAGCGCTCTACCTGTAGTCACACGCATACACTTGCGCATACGACGCTCCTGTCGCGGTGTGAAGTGTCGAAGATAATGAAGGTAGCAGCTGGCCTCGACACCTGTCGGGTCATAATAGACGATATTCTCTTGTAATTTTCAATCCGACGGAAAGCGAAGCAGTGATCCATGGATTGTCGAGGGGGGATGCGGCTCTCTCCGTCCTGCTATAAAAATCATCCAGAGTCAGCTCTAGATGGCAAATCAATTGATCGATTCTTTTTAGAAAGACCGCGGCACTACAGTAAGTTAGCGAAGGCGGACCTCAGCCCAGCGAGCGAGGGCAGCGGCATTGCGCCCCCATAAGTCTCGCAGTTCGTCCAACCATGGCCCACGATGCGCCTGTGGAAAATCCCTATTTCACCTGGCCCCAGGGCCTTCTCCCTTGGGCATTGTCACTGGCACCACCCTCCGGGCTATGTGTATGTACCACTCCGACGGGCCAGGGTACCATATGAACGGACGAACGCGAGAACACAAACAAAGATAGGATGTCTACATCTGGGGCCGGACAGTCGTCCAGTATCCTCGCTGTTGCTTAGTGTACAAACGTCGTTCTTGTACAAGTCCGAAGTGGCTGACATAGATTGGCGGATGGTGGGGAAAGATTCTAGAATGAGATGTCGCCGATGGCCAGGGGGAACAAGGCACCCTCTGTAATCAGTCTGTACTGTAGTACGTTGAAGGTGGGTCAGCATGCCGGCAGACGCTGCAAATGCTCAGTAAGCAGAGTCCTATGGCAGATCTTCGACAAGAAAGGAAATACGCCCACTTGCAGCCCGCCAAGTGCCAACCTACTAACTTAGTAATTCACGACGGTCCCACACATAACGAATCCACATCTCTTCTCAAGCCTTGACAAAATACCTCACTATTTAACCACCAGAGATGGGCTCAGAATTTGGTCCTCATTCCGTCCCACCGAACATTTTTCTCTCCACATATACCTGTCTCTAAATGTTCGTAGAAACATTTCACGATACCTTTTTTGCTCATACCCTCCGCTTGGCGTTCGGGTCTCGATTTTTCCCCCACTCAGATGAGAGGGAGCTTCCAGTAATCTGGCAAACCAAGCGTGCAACGCAGACCTCGCCACGGGATTCCGGACAGCTCACCCTCAATGACGTCCCCAATCCAGACGACAGGTCGATAACTTCGGAGGCGACCATGATCGCAAATATCCCAGCCAAGGCAGATCCAGAGAAGGGTCAGGATGCGCTGCTGGTAGATTGGTATGGTCCCACGGATCCAGATGTGAGTATCGGTTCGTTCTTTTTGCGATTGCATCGTATCTCACATAGCATTAGAATCCGCAGAACTGGTCGAGTTGGAGGAAGGCATGGATCATGTTCCAGACATGCCTTCTGACATTCGCCGTGTACCTTGGCTCTGCCATATACACCGCTGGTCTACCAGGCGTCACCTCAGAGTTCCATGTCAGTAACGTCGCCGCGCTTGTCGGACTCACCGTCTTTGTGGCTGGTTACGGCCTTGGTCAGTTATACCGGATTTCCGTCCTTGCCTTCTGACTGAAATTAAATCAGGTCCAATGGTCTGGGCTCCTCTGAGCGAAGTCCCGCAAATCGGTCGCATGCCTATTTATATTTTCACCCTCGCCATGTTCGTCGTGTTACAAGTGCCCACGGCCCTTGCTACCAATTATGGTATGCTCATGGCCTTCCGATTTCTGACGGGCTTCTTCGGCTCGCCGATCCTCGCGACGGGAGGTGCGACAATCGCCGATATTTATGCTCCGAAGAAGCGAGCCTATGCAATGACGATTTGGGGCCTTTTTGCTACTTGCGCACCAAGCCTCGGTCCGTTGGTCGGTGGTTTCGCTGCACACGTCGAGGGTTGGCGTTGGACGATCTGGGAGATCCTGTGGCTCTCAGGTCCCACCCTCGTCCTGCTATTCTTCTTCTTTCCCGAGACGTCCGCATCCAACATCCTCTACCGCCGAGCCAAGCGCCTTCGTAAGGTGACCGGAATCCGTCGATCAAGTCGGCTTCCGAGATCGCCGCGGCAACCATGACCCCCCGAGACGTTGCCGTCGACATCCTCGTGCGCCCATTCGCTCTCAACTTCCAAGAGCCGATCGTGCTCGTGCTCAACGTCTACATCGGTCTGATATACGCGCTTCTCTACATCTGGTTCGAGTCGTTCCCGATCGTCTTCGTCGGGATCTACCACTGGCGTGAGCAGATGCTCGGGTTGTCGTTCCTCGGGATTTTCGTCGGGGTCTTCATCGTGATACCGCCGTTCTTCGCGTACCTATATTTCGTGCAGGAGCCGAAGTACAACGAGAAGGGCGAACTCAAGCCTGAGGAGCGGATGCCGATCGCGATAGTTGGCGCGTTGATCGTCCCCATCTGTATGCTCTGGTTTGGATGGACATCGCGGGCAAGCGTGCACTGGATTGTTCCGATCATCGGTTCCAGCCTATTTGGCATGGCGGCACTACTTCTTTTCGTGAGTGCCGTTCTTCTCTTAACATCATCATTGGTCCTAACTGACCCCCCACCACAGAACGCGGTTTTGAACTACCTCGCCGACGCTTACCCCACTTACGCGGCTAGCGTGCTCGCTGGAAACGACTTTATTCGATCCATGTTTGGCGCCGCATTCCCGCTCTTCGCTGGCGCTATGTATCGGAACCTCGGTGTCGGATGGGCGAGCACGCTCCTGGCGCTTCTCGCATGCGCCTTCATTCCAATTCCGATTCTGCTTTACAAGTACGGCGAGAAGGTTCGAATGGCTAGCAGGCGCGCCCGCCATGATTACGACTAGAGACGCCGATGCCCACCTGGCTTCTCTTCCTTCTTTTTCTACGTTAATCTATTCTCGCCTTTGTTCTCATCTCGAAAGCTTTAGAACACTCTGTATCATTATACTCCGCATCTGGGTCTATCTACATCGTATTGTATCACACATTTCATCATCATTAGATCGATTACCTCAAACGACCTGCTTTACCTTATGTGTTTCAGTTTCTGCTGATTAATTCTTATTGTAGATTTGTAGTCCGGTAATTCTCCCCGCACTTTCTATACAGGGGAAGAAGCAGGAGATAGAGGCAGTAGTAGCGTTACCACTTGCAATAATACCAAGAGAAATTACTCCAAAAGAAACAAACCTTGCTCGGCAGGAGAGGGTTCAGGCAGCCGGAAATTGATCTGAAATGGTGTCATTGAGCTCTGACCAGCAGCTTCCGCCTCCATCCCAGAACGGCCACCTTTCTCCACCTCCAGAACTGGGAGCGGTCAGCGCATCCAAGGAACGCATGACAGAGTATTGTCACGACTTGATTAAGTCGATTGGGAGGCGTTCAACTTGAAGCACTTAGAGTATTGAGCGCTCGAGCTGCCATGGAGACTCTGCGGTGCGCATGCTTATCTTGTCCCCTTGTATTTTCCGTGTTCCAGCGACCGTCACAGGGCCTGTTTCCAGCACGCATGAGCGGATGATCGAGCTGCTGAGACGCCTACCGGTACATTGCGTCTGGCACTTTTTATTCGTGAAGCAGTATATTCGTAGGCAACCGCCGCGCATTAGAATTATGATAGCAAGCATCATGCATCATGCATCATACTCCAGCTGTTCGCCCCGGGTTATCGACGGTCATAAATAATGAGTTTTTCGAGTACTAAGTCCACCCCGCTATAGCATGTGACGGGCGGGCGGCCCTGAGCCCTCTGAGTGACTCACTCAGAGGCACTCAGATCGAAGACCCTACTGACGCAGACACCCGATCTGCCAACGGTCCAACGCCTCGCACCACCCTCATACGTTACCTCGGTTCTTCTCACCACTGAAAATGCGGAGGCCTCCGCAGCCGCTGCTGTGGCCGCGACTGGCAGGCGCGGAACTGCTCCTTGGCTCGGCCGATGAGTCCGACGCCTTTTCTGCCCTGGATCATACGCCATCTACAACCAGCGCACGCAACACAGGGGGCGACGCGGCATCTGCACCTGCGCTGCGGCGGAACTGCACGGCGCTGCGGGAAGAGCTAGGGGCTCAGCTAACACAGGTGGCAGGCCAGCTGCGGCGGAACGCGGAGCACTTCTCCGTGCGCTGGCGGCGGACCAGGGGGTGCCGCTTCGCGTTGCCGAGGAGAAAGTGACCTGGAAGTGATGAAACGAGAGCGCGTGCGGCTGCGGGATCGCCGCGGGAAGGCACTCGGGACAACGTGTCTGACGATATCGAGCGTCGTCGTCGCGATTGCATTTTTGGTCACGTTCTTTGTCATTCGGTTCACATGAGAGGCGACGGGAGACGGCCGTTGGCGTTGCAATGAACCAGTTACTTTTTCTGGCTATTGTGTGTATGTGGTGAATTTCGCTCGACAAACTCACGTTACATGGTGGCAAAGCGTCGACATCACTATGACTGACCAAGTTCAAGTTGTCGGCCTGTCCGCCTCAATGAGCTAACATTACACTTCAGATGGCTTAAAAAAATCTACGGATTACTGTAGCGGTTCAATACAAGTCGTCCAACTTTGCCCATGTACGAAGGTCGAAAGATCGAGGCGGGTTTCATATTCGCCGGAAACCCAAATATTACTCGGGCGATGAAGACTTGCCCTATGCGTTTGCGGGATCCACATGAGAAGTTCACCTCCACTACCACATATCCATCCCTCCTCGTCGATCACGGAGTGATTAGCGAATTCGACGTGGCTTGAAGTTTCCGTATTTCCTGTCATAGCATTCAACATACGAATTGTTCGATCGTGCGAGCCTGAGACGATCCGCTGTCCATCTGGAGAGAATCTCACAGACAAGACCGAATCCGTGTGACCAGTAAACGGGCCCGCCTCTGTCTCTCCCGTGGTGGCGTTCCACACACGAATTGTTCCATCGTGCGAGCTTGAGACGATGCGCTGGCCATCTGGAGAGAATCCCACCGACCTGACCCAATCCGTGTGACCAGTAAATAGGCCGGCCTCTGTCTCTCCTGTGGTGGCATTCCACACACGAATCGTTCGATCGTTCGAGCCCGAGACGATGCGCTGGCCATCTGGAGAGAATCCCACAGACCCGACCGAGTCCGTGTGACCAGTAAATGGACCGGCCTCTGTCTCTCCTGTGGTGGCATTCCACACACGAATTGTTCGATCGATCGAGCCTGAGACGATGCGTTGGCCATCTGGCGAGAATCCCACAGACAAGACCGAAGATGTGTGACCAGTAAATGGACCGGCCTCTGTCTCTCCTGTGGTGGCGTTCCACACACGAATCGTTCGATCGTCCGAGCCTGAGACGATGCGCTGGCCATCTGGAGAGAATTCCACAGACAAGACCGAATTCGTGTGACCAGTAAATGGCCCCGCCTCTGTCTCTCCCGTGGCGGCATTCCATACACGAATTGTTCGATCGTAAGAGCTTGAGATGATGCGCTGGCCATCTGGCGAAAAGCACACAGACCAGACGGAAGACGTGTGACCAGTAAACGGGCCCGCCTCTGTCTCTCCCGTGCTGGCGTTCCACACACGAATTGTTCCATCGATAGAGCCTGAGACGACGCGCTGGCCATCTGGCGAGAACCCCACCGACCAGACCCAATCCGTGTGACCGGTAAATGGTCCCGCCTCTGTCTCTCCCGTGGTGGCGTTCCACACACGAATTGTTCGGTCGTCCGAACCTGAGATGATGCGCTGGCCATCTGGAGAGAATCTTACAGACCTAACCCAATCCGTGTGACCAGTAAATGGTCCCGCCTCTGTCTCTCCCGTGGTGGCGTTCCACACACGAACTGTTCGATCGTGCGAGCTTGAGACGATGCGCCGGCCATCTGGCGAGAACCCCACAGACCAGACGGAAGACGTGTGACCAATAAACGGGCCCGCCTCTATCTCTCCCGTGGTGGCGTTCCACACACGAATTGTTCCATCGTCAGATCCCGAAACGATACGCCGGCCCTCTGGAGAGAATCCCACAGACCTGACCGAATACGTGTGACCAGTAAATGGTCCCGCCTCTGTCTCTCCCGTGGTGGCATTCCACATACGTATTGTTCCATCTTCCGAGCCTGAGACGATGCACTGGCCATCTGGAGAGAATCCCACCGACCTGACCCAATCCGTGTGACCAGTAAATGGTCCCGCCTCTGTCTCTCCCGTGGTGGCGTTCCACACACGAATTGTTCTATCGTCCGAACCTGAGACGACGCGCTGACCATCTGGAGAGAATCCCACGGACCAGACCGAATTCGCGTGACCAGTAAATGGCCCGGTCTCTGTCTCTCCCGTGGTGGCGTTCCATACACGAACTGTTCGATCGTGCGAGCCTGAGACGATGCACCGGCCATCTGGAGAGTATCCCACAGACAAGACTGAATCTACGTGACCAGTGAATGGCCCCGCCTCTGCCTCTCCTGTGGTGGCGTTCCACACACGAATTGTCCCATCGGAAGAGCCTGAGACGATGTATTGGCCATCCGGTGAGATTGCAATGGAGAGGACCTGAACTCCAACGACTGGAATCACCATCTCCGATGATGGCCAATGAGATAATTGCCCACGTTCCATTCGTAATATTCGAGGAAACGAGCTTGAATAATGTGCAGAGACAGGAGAACGAGACGGCGCAAATGGTAAAGCAGAAATATAGACATGTGGAGCACTCTTTGCCATGGCCATCCCGAAATGCCGTATAAATACAGAGGCATCATTGACCAACGACCTCAATGTCTCTAGTTCCGTCGGAGAAACCTGTTGCGATCGTAGCTATTAGTTGTTCATCTTCCTCATTGAATCGGCAATTGTACTTACGACTTGTTTACCGGCTCGATCAGATGCTAACCACATGTTCATAGCCGAGCACGCGGTAGATGCAAGACCCAGATTGCTTGTCAAGCTGAGGACTTCCAACCAAAACAGAAGTTTCTTCGAGAAGAAACCTCGAAGTTTTTCAAACAGATCGATTTCGAAACCAATGTGTTCTATATGATCGTCCCAGAAACGACACGCATACAACAGAGTAGGTGGGATGTGTTGATCAACGCGGGATCTAAGGTCTGTGACATTTTTGTTGGGAAGATATGACGTTTCGAGGTCGCAGATATTGAATTTGAGATTTTTGAGCAGTAGACCGAGACAAGAATGGGCCAATTGACGGTGAGCGTCACGAAGGTCGATCCAAAAATCACCGCTCTTCTCTTTATTGGTGAGGAAATCGCGGAATGATGTGTGGAGAGGAATGACGGGAAGATTTTCCTCGGTTGAATTGACATTACCCAACACCGAGCCAAGGCGACGGAGTAATATAACAACGGCACCGTGACTACCATCGTCCTCGCCAGAGGCGTGTCGCCGTAGAGTGGACAAGGAGCGGATACTGAGGGGTTCAACTGCAGCGAGGAGCTGTCCCACGACAGTGCGAAATAGGAGTCGTGCTTCCCGATCTGTGAAGTATGCTTCAAGGACTTCCTCGTATAGTTCATCCAAGGGGTCTTGTCCATCGCGACTTGCACTGGATTGTAAAAGATGGCTTATAACCTTTTTCCTGTTAAAACCAAAGCGCCCGGGAGGATCTAGGATGAATTGACTAGCAACCGCTGCCCACTGAAACAATCCCTCCGCCTTTATTGCCAGATCGTCGCCGTAATCTCTAAACGCATCCGAGGGGAGCTTCTCCCGAAGAAAGGCGACAATATCGTCACGCATTTTGGCGGCCAGCTCAGAATCGTCCATGCGTTTGATTCTGACCGATGGCGCCCCAACTAGCGCCGACTCGATGCTGTCCTCTAGCCGCGAGGTAATGAGCACACGGAAGTTCGATGGGAGTTCAATGAGGTTTTTAGCGAGAAACGTGTGCAGTCCAGTTCTACCGGTTGCATCCCCACTCTCGTCCAGGGCATCAATTACAACAAGTATAGGACCGACGATGTGCAGGTCCTTAAGCGGTTCCAGGATAAGGGATCGAAACAGGGTATCATAGTCACGTGTGCCGATTCGAAGAGAGGAGTTGTCCTTCACGACCCTTCCAAGCGCAACTTTAAACGAAGGATAGCGGTCGGAGAGATCGCGAGCAAGAGTCGTGAAGAGGTGGTAAGCTTCCCGTTTGGATTGCTCCTTCCGTAAAAAGATAAACGACGACGTAAGACGATGGATTTTGTCGAAGCGACGTGCGATCTCATGCGCTATCGATGACTTTCCCGTGCCAGCTTGCCCGAAAAGTACGAGACAACGCTCCGAAGCGGGATCGTTCACCCAATTGGCGATGAAGTCCAGGAACGCTATGCGTGTTCCCGTAAGACAGCCTTTGTCGGGCGTGAATCGTGAACCTGTCCCATATGGGATTTCTCCGATTTTTCTATCCAGTTCTATTACGATTGTCAGATTGATAGCGTTCAAAATATCAGGATCACATACCGGTGTCTGACACTTGGCTGGACACCCACTTCAGCTGCATGGCCATTCCGTCAAGATGACCCGAAATGATTCCCACATCATCCAGAATTCGGAGTGCGGTTAGCTCTGTAGTGATGATGGCCTCATCTAATAACGCCTTGTGGAGTTCGAGAAGGGTGGTTCGGAAGTCCCCGATTTGTTTGTTAACTTGACCACCTATATTCTTCAACATTCGCTTCCCTAAAAATCGCATGTTTACGTCGGCCCTGAGATGGGTAAATATTACGTACAGAACTGCGAATCCTTCGCGTATGATCGGATAAAGTCACAGCAATTACAGACATGCTGCAACATGATCATGAGGATTTGAGCCTGCTTGGAACCACGGCCGATAGCTTTGAAACGGTCCTCCTGGTTTGCGAAATCAAAGGAATCGTGCATAGCGGCAAGTAAGGTTCGGATGTTGTCATCGAGTTGAAACTGTTCTAGGAGGGCCTAGCGTCCAAATAAACATTACATAAACATTCTAACCCGACGATAGCGCGAAGAGCTCACTTTGGGAATTGCAAAAAGTAGATTATGTGCCATCTTTGCATACGGGTGGAGCTGAGGACGAAATTCGACTCGGTCAAGGATTGGCAACAAGTGGTTCGCAACGCACTTCTGCAACTGGGCTCACAGTATCCATCACCCACTTGATCCTCTCAAGAGCACCCTCCCATGTATTCGAGAGATTAATTGTCGCCAAAGCTTCGCCGGCGCCATGGAGAGCATTCTCAGGTGAGAGTGTTTTAGAGCCGGTGGTGATGGTGGAACAAGTAGGGTTCCCGTGTTCCTGGGGTAGAAGGGGCTTCTCAGCTTCTCCAGAAGGCGAGTCGTTGATTTTGGTCGATTGGAGATCGGGGGCATTGATGGACGAAATCGGATAGGAAATTGTGTTTGGTGACCGTGACACTGTGACTGTCAAGTAAAGCGTGACCAGCTGGGCCGATTGTCCAGCCTGTTTGTCACCGTTGTTGATGAGCACAAAAGGAGTGTCTATCACCCAAGATGTTAGCAGTCAAACAAGCGAAGCTTCTAAGATGAGACGAAAGTGAAACGAACCAGTTTGGGATTCGACAGGTATCATCTCATGTGTTCCAATAAGGTTGTCTCGACATGCAACCGTTTCGCATAAAGACGTAGTATAAGAGGTGTAGACGGTTGTAGAATGCTGAACAGATCTCTCAGCCGAAGACGAGGACTATAAAGCGACACCTTACAAGGCACCAAGGCTCTCACCCCACCTCGCCGTCCGCCTCTTGACCGAAACACTTGGTGATTTCTTTTCTGCCGCCTGACTGGCGACAGTAACAAAGAACTTTTGGCCAATAACTTTCTTGAGGTTGTGGGCCCGGAGGACTGAAAAAGAAATTAAAACCTATCGGGGAACCAAGAGGTCAGGGTTCAAGCACATACCCGTCACTTCAACACGAAGCTGAGATGGGCCTCCCTGCGGTTCACCATCTGGAAGGCGGCTGTCCAAGGACTGTCCTTGAACGAGTACTGGAACACGTGTATTTTGCGACGCTGAGGGACCCGGGCTGGAGTAGTGGGTCACTATCAGGTCACAGGTGAATGGCCATTGTTAAACGCACGAATTCAAGAACACTTTCCGGTTTTGTGCAGCGGCCATACTGGATGCTTGTTTCGTGCTTAGAGTCGTACAGTACAGTAAGGATAGTTAGAGTGTCGGGGTGTTATGTCACTATTATCTGCTTCGCCCCGACACGTCACTCCTGATGGCCTGATGCATCGCGTGATGGTGGAACACGATCAGATCATACGTCGATTTCATCATTAAAAAGTGGCAAGGGTGGGGAAATTGGTCACGTAGACTAGGAATTCGAAATCCAGGGGGCAGTAGCTGACCTCCAAATTTGACTGCGGGGTTCACAATTAAGTATAGTTCGGGAAATTTGGTTTCTCGCAAATATGTAGTTATTAAATAGTTATCCAGGGTATTGTCTTGTGATGCTGGGACGGCACGCACTTGCAAAGTCTGGGTTATCTCATACTTACCGCCTGTCATCTCCGTTTTTCCTGTTTTCCCCTCCGAACAAGTTCTGAGATCTGAGGGCATGTACCCGACGAGACGTGAATACAGTACAGAAAATCATTATTGCAATGTGCTGCACACTTCCTGCAGCGCCGCCGCTGCCACCATCGGTCCATCGCCCATCGCTGCCGCCCTGGCATGTCGTCCTTGCGCCCACATCATCACCCTTGCCCCGTCATCGTGTGCACGTGAATCGTGGTTGTGTTTGGGTCCGAGTCGGGGGCTTACTGCCGCTGCAGTCGTCGTCAAGGTCGTCGTCGTCGTCGTCGGGGTGAACATGGTTGGCGAGCCCGAAGTCCCTCACAACCCGCACCGGGGCAAGGTGCTGAACGTTACTGTTCTCGTCGTAGAAGGACTTAATGTTGAGTCCGCCTAAAGGGGTCGTTGGCAGGATTTTTGCACTTTGTTGGCGATAATGTGGATCATGATGAGGTCTCTGTAGCTCGCACCCTTCTTGATCTTGATCTTGATCTTTAGATCTTGAATCGTGTCACTGAGCTCTGACCACTCAAAGAGGGGTTCTCCGAAGGTGGGCTTGACTTCGTGATCTATGAAAAGGAACCAGACTTTTTCCATGGTGGCCACGGTGGTGGTGGCAGATAAAGGAGGAGCCGCGCCGTATATATTGTGCATTATTGCTGTTTTCATAACAGTTGCCGATTTGACAACATTGGGGATACAGGCGGGGGTTGAATTGGCATCTTGGTGATCATGCCGAATTTCTTTTCCGCAAAACATAATCACAGTAATTAATAAATAAATTTATATATCCTACTTATCGGTTTTGGAAACCATTTGTGAAATTCGGTGCAGTAGCACTTCAAGTGACCCTGCCGGGCTTAGTCGGGCTCGGGCTTGCTCAGCCCAGCCCTGGGCTCAAAGCTCGGGCTAGATCGTGGGAAAGCACCTTCGAGGTACTTTCGAGTGCGCAACCTCAGAATCACGCAGAGAAAAAAGTCAAAGAAAAAAGTAGTATATTAAATAAGAAGAAAAGCTAGCGTAAGAGAAGAAGAAGTGGGAGATGGTGGCATAGGGCCACCCATCACCTTGCGTTGGCGTGGCTGTCGCTTCCGCATGGTTGTTGTAACTGCCATTGTTGCCGCCATGCGTCATTGTGATCACGGTCGTAGTCCCATCCTTGGAGTCCGTCGTAGTTGCAGTCGTACTCGCTCCGTCGTGGTTGCGGTCGTCATCGCCGTGTCGTTGTTGTCACTGCCTTTCTACTGTTGCCGCGGGGCCTAGCGGCGGGATTTTTGCGTGTCGTGGGAGCTTGTACCCTGCATTTGGATGGCGTCGCTATGGGTGGCATCATGATAGGTGTTACGTGCAGTGATGGGGTGGAGGGCTCCCCGTGTGGTGAAGGGTAGAGGCGGCGGCCACGGGCTTGCGTGCGGGGGCCCGGGCCAGTAGGGACTTGACTTGAGTCTTGCGTACCGTTGTACAGAGCCGAGTCCGTGTGAGTTCGAAGGCGGAGGGGATCCCGCAGGATTACAGAGGGGAGAGGGAGGGGAGCCGAGCCCGAAGTGTTCGCGACAGCGACAGCCGGTGCGATCACGAACGGACGAAGGCAAGAACGAGCGTGGATAGGCGAGACGAGAGCGAGACGAGTAGCGATGCCGTCCGAGGCGGCGAGACGAGGTGAGATGACGAGAAGCGTTGTCCTTCGAGTGCCCGCGGTAGGGCCTAACTTCCAAGACGAACACGCAGTGCGAGAAAGGGGGAGTAACACAACTAGACTGCTATTAACGAGCCAGAACGCGAGGGTTAAATACATGTAGAACAGTAGCTATTCCAGACAAGTAGGTAGGAAGGAATAGGTAGGGGAGAGGCGGCATAGGGGAAGCGAACAAACGAAACGCGGAGACGACCGAGTCAAAGGGAGATGGGCGCGAACACGAGTAACCGAAACTAAGCATCTAAGTGAAAGGGCATGGCGAAGATATACGGGCATACGAGAATGGCAAACAAAGAGGGCCGAGACAGTATGACGCACGACAATAGAGTCCTCCGACGACGACGACGACGACGACGACGACGACGACAATGACGGGCGTGATGATTCACGCGGCCTCTAACGGCGTGGTTGAGCTGCGATCCGATCTTGACATCTTGAAAGGAGTTGTGAGGTGGGCGGTGCGACGGAGACGGGAAGGCGATGGACAAAGGAGCACGAGGGTGCGCTGCCTGGCTATGAGGGGTTGGGAAGCCTCTTGCAGGGCGAGTATGGGCGACGGTGGACCATGGGTGATGGAGGTAACGAGCGGGGGGAGAGAGAGAGAGAGTGTGTGTGTGTACACACACGAGGCGAGGGAAGAGAGAGGAGGGAATCGATAGCAGGGAATCGATAGCGTAGCGCAACGCCGTGAGAACGCGAATCCGAAATGGCAGTAGGCCACGCGACGCTGGACCGAGACCGAAAAGACCGAAAATAGATGATTTTGGGGCCAGCGCCCAAGCCATCCTTACACCGTGACAGAGCGGCGAAGGGTGGAGGCGTCGGCATGGCAGTGGGCTTGAGGCAGAGGCGGTGAGGGCCTGAAGAGTAGAGTCAACGAGGTTGTGGAGGAACTGTTACAGTGAGATGACATCCATGACCAGTATATTTTAGATGTAGCTTCACTCGAATGGCAGCGAGTATACGTGGTCAACCACTGTTGATTGGTGGTGGGGGAGACACTTGGGGAGACAAGTTGTCTGGCGATGTGTGCTACGGAACATCTCGAGCGACCATATACCGATCCCAGTGAAATCGCCAATTTTTGAGTCACGCAGCCCCTGAAAGGACATCAATAAAGTCTCCTTGATGTCATTGGAACACCGGTGGACAATTGTTGAAGGGTTTAGAAGGGAGAGAGGGCACGCAGACTTGGAGATGGCACTGCTAGTTGCACAATGCCGAACTAGCAACGCAGATAACTATTCAATAACCCCATTTTTTCCGAGACACCTATTCGATAACTCCAATTATGTATGCTAGCCTAATTTCTTGATCTACTCAATTTGAACCCCGCTCTTGAGTTTGGATGTCCGGCTGTCTGCTAAAAAATTGGAACGGCAACTGTTTTGCAAACAGCAATAACGAGGAAACGATAGACCCAAAAGCAGTCAAGCGCCAAGTCAAGCGCCACATTATTTTTGTTTAGTTTTGCGATCAATGGGCTGAAAATCCCAAGGAAAATCCCGGCACCTGTGGAAGGTGGCACATAGTAGGAGGTCGAGCCCGCACGAGCAGCAAGCAGCAGAAACTCATTGGAATACTCTGACTCGTGGGCGGATTCCTGCTTGGATGAGGAAGACGAATCAGACGATGTCGACAAATGCTGTGTTGGGGAAGAATCAGATGACCAGCCTATGACAGTCCCTGATACTAGGCTGATAGCATGACGAGATTGTTAAAAATGGAAATAGAAGCCACATGGGTGACTTCAATTCATTGGCCTTGAAATTGTGGCCACGCGGTCACGGCGCCTTGTTTCCTATCTCCTTGGCTTCCCGAGTCTGAGCTGGCATCTTCCGAACATACCGAGTTATGCAAGGAGTTATGTCTATAGTAGTACCCACGAACGGGGGGTTGAACCAGTCGGGCCCATTGCAAGTTCATCGAGTGTTCATTGTTCAACGTTCAACTTTCACGTCCGTCTCCCACTGCGGCCAGTGTTGTTACTTTGAAACCGGATTATGCGTTGTGCCAATCATTTGTGGAACATCTGTCCCATCTCATACCGGGCGTCTCCCCTTGACTAAGTGCTTTCACGAAACTGCCTTTTGCTTGCTCTGTATATAGTTTGTGAGAGTTCTGCCGGCGCTACTCCTGGTCCTTATATATATATAGATACTGTAACGACTTATCATAGCACTACATTCCTCCCCTCCCGCTCTCACGCTGATTGTTACGCACGCACAAGCACGGTATGCTTAACGAATGGAAACCAGATACCCCTTACAAACTCGGACACACAATCCAGTTCGAAGGTATCGACTTTCTTTTCCTTTCCGCAGCCCCATTGGTCAAGCACTTATGTCTGAGTGTGCAGGGGAGAAGTATCAAGTACTCATAAAGCACGTATCCTCGGTAAGCCATGATGTCCCTTGCGCAAAACTCGCTCGGAGAAAGACGGTCGTGTTTCATGGCAGAGGGAGAAAACCCCGCGAAACTCTCCCGATCTTTATGGCATCCCCGACAAATTCTTTGCCACTGAGCCGTGGTACGAGAGTAACGCACTGACGGGGTCCGACTGGGATGTCGAGCGTCGCGGATTGGCTCCTGGCGGCTACCCGCGCCATCCGAGCGACGAAGCAACAAACGCACGAGGGAACAACGCGCACAACACGTCCCCTTCTGTCTTCTCCTGGACCACAGCGAAAGAGGTCGCCTCGGATATCAAACATATGCATTTGTTTCCGAAAGCGCGAGAAACAGCCCCTGGAGAGAAGGGCGAAGGTGCTAGTGCGCCACTCTTGGTAGGGACAGCTGGCCCATGCGGTCCCAGAGTCGATCACCGGGAGCGTGCGAGAATCGAGCGAGTCGTTGTATGAGGGGGGAGAATCCAGCATCATCAATTTGAAGCATGACTAGTTCCAATCCTCGTAAACATAATAGGGCTTGTGGAATGTATGACAAGGGTTATTTGGATGAGATTCTTTGGTTCTATTGACCAGTCGCGCCGAGACAAGCCCCCGCGAGAGTCAAGAATCAAGATTGGTCGCTCGACCGTGAATGCGGCTAACGTCAAGCGGGTGGACAGTGGACAGAAAGGAGACGTGTAACGGCCCTGCTAACGGAACATGAAACGAGCGAGGTACTGAAGGAAAGGAGGACTTAGTGGTAAGAGGGGAAGTGCGAGAACAGCGGGATAGGATATATCCTGACTGATAATGGCGCTTATATGGACGTACACTAACAGGCCACAGCCAAGACTACTAGTACAAGACAAACAGCGGTTGAATGGCAAGCCAGAAGAGTATGAAGAGTATGCGAACTAGGCTACAGGGGCGCTTCAAGTTTACTGGCGCTTTCCTCGGTAAGCACAGGTGCCCGGGCCGGCCTACGTAATCCGATCGTCGTAATAAAGATTAGCGCATTACAGTGACGCCACGGTAATACCCGAGGCCACATCTCAAAGATAGATCTCAACGGGCCACACCTGGATCCGGCCGGCGTGCCCGACAACCACGACAATCCTCGAGGCTCGAGGTTGGGCGCACATCTGTCAAAGAAACAAAATAGCATTGATTGGTCATCTGGTGTATGCCCCTGGCCCTTACTTTCGACGTATCATAGATAACTTACTGATAACGAAGGGCTTACGGTTCCAAGGTAGCTCGATACGGGTGTATAGAAAAAAGAAGATACAGTTTTTGATTGTCTTTATGTGCCAAAAGTCAATACACGATAAATTAGTGATGTGTTTATAAGTAGCTGATAGCACGGTAGTGGCAGCAGAAGGCAGCGCGGAAAGTGTGGGAGTGTGGATCAACATTAAGTGTGTGTGAGCGAAGGATATTGAGAGGTAGAAGTAAAGCTGTGGCCTTCCTGTGCACGTAAAGGTATATAAGGGAGAAAGAGATCCGGCAGTTTTGAGTGAGAAAAGGAGAAAAAGAGCTAGAGATACAGCAGTTTGGGAAGGATTATCGTATGTGCCTTGTCCATCGCGCGGCGCCGCCAGGGCGTGAGGCCACGACGCGGGCGGTCCCATGAAACCATGAAACAGAGTCTAAAAAGGAGAAAGAAATATCTTGCAAGCAGAAAACAGAAATGCGTCGTTTGTTGTCGGGGCATGGGGTCTAGACGGCGCCAGTGGCGACCATGTTCATCGCGCCGAGGATGACCTCCCACGAAAAGTCGAGGGCGGCCCAGAGGTCGCGGTCGAAAATGCCGAGCGCGCACGCATTGCGCCAGATGGCGCTGACGGTGCGCGTGAGTGCCATGAGGGCGCTCATCTTGTCACCCGCGGCGCTCGCAGCGAGGTACGTGGCGACCTGGGGCGCAGAGACGTGGGCAAAGGGCCCAGCCGCGGCGCTGGCGCCGCCGGTGCGGGAAGCGGCGAGCATGGCGGGGGGGACGGGGAGGAGATTGGCCATGAGGCGGTCGAGGCGGTGCGCGACGAGGAAGGCGTGCAGCGGGGCGAACGCCTCGGCGTGCGGCACGACGAGGGGCATCACGGGTACCGCGAACGCGCCGCTGGAGCGCGTTTGAGGGCGCGAGACGGGCAGGCGCGGGATGTGCGCGCAGTGCGCGGCGAGGACGATGTGGTGCGTTGGGACGAGGAAGACCACGTCTGAGACGGGGCGCCCGGAGGACGGGCTCGACTGCACGGCAAGGATGTGCGTCGGGGGAGGCGTGCCGTGCGTCGGCGCGATGTCGAAGGAGGCTGGGAGACGGGTACGCGGGAGCTGCGGCGGTACCTTGGCTGCATTGATGGATGCCATGAGCCTGCAAAAAAAGGGGTTTTCGGTCAGGAACCGCTGATCGAATGAATTGATAGGGAACGCACTCTTCACCCCGCGCGTGGAGGCCTTTCCGGATATACTCGAAAGGCACCTGCCCAAGGTTGGGCTCCACGGCAAGAATGGCGTCGCGCTGCACCTCTGTGAATGCGGGTCGGTTGAGGGTGCGCGGGAGCTGGAGGTTGGGGAGAGGAGCAGCGGGGTGCTGATGCTGATACATTTCGTGGTGCTGTTGGTGTGATGGGCGAGCAGAAACGTGGAACATTGTGGAAGTGTTTTGAAGAGAATTTGAAGGGGGTCTGAATATGCTGTTGGTAGGAGAGAACAAGAGAAGAGATCGCTTCCTGAGCAGAGTACGAAGAAGGCAAAGAGGGCAAGTGGTTAAATATAAGACAAGTTGAAGGTGAATATGCGAGCGCTTATGCGAGCGTTGCGAAAAGCTACAAGGCGATTCGCGCCGTTTGGGAATTCGTTTGTTGCTCGCTTTGGCTTGCCTTGTTTGTAAACTCAACAGTCGACGACATACCACTCCTCCTTCAAGCCTTGCCTTTCCGAGATTCGCTAGTCCTTGTACTATCTTCGCTTTGTTTATTTCCATGGTTTCACACACAACATTCGACTTACTAGTCTACTGGGTTTGTGCCTGGGAGCGGTGTGCACCACGGGATGCGCCACAGAAAAGAATCGTATGATAGCACACACATACAGCACACGGTCGTCACCGTGTAATTACGCACCTGTCGCGAAGATCCCTCCTCGCTACTCGCTAGTCCAGGGTGCTAACTAGACCATAGTATCCACTGGCCTTGTTCCCCAGCTGGGTTAGCTGAATAACCGAATCAATCATAATTTCGACACTCCATGTAACAGCGACAGACGAGACTCACACAACTGCGCCACACAATGCTCAGGTACAAATCCAAAACCGGACCTCGACATAAAAGCCTAAAGTGGCCCGCCACGTGCACACTTTAACGACGACAAAGGGATTTCCGAATCGAGCCTGTTAGCTTTAGCCTCCCGTCCACGGACGCCCGCACCTGGACCGACGCTCGGCTGGCTCGCGCCTCGTGGCCGTGGTGACTGCGCCAACACCTCGCCGGCGATTCAGACACGGTCCGGTGCCTCCTAGCTACGTCGCGAGCGCGCGCTCGTGTACCCCCCTTGCACTCTGGCCGGCCGTCCGTCCCGATGCCGCCCTTGTATTTTTCGCAATCCGCCGCTACGTGCGCGTTCATTGCCGCGAAGAGCGTCGTCCAGGGCAGCGGGATGCACGTCAGCGTAATGTACATATTCAGCAACCACAGACCATATCCTCTGAGTGCATCTCTGCAGTCTCGTCAACATGATGTTGTCGCGATTCGAGGGACAGATGATAATGTCATTGTTGTCCTCTTCGCTGGTTGCATAATCTGTCCTTCGTGAGAGGGCATCTGCATGACCATTCTTGGCTCCTGAGATGTGTTTCAGGAGGAAATCGTACTCCGAGAGTTCTAAGAATTCGCGGGCCACCTGGCGACTGATTTTTCTAGGTTCCTTCCAGTACTGAAGGTTGGCATGGTCGGTGTGAATGATGATTTTGTGAGGGGATCCAACTAGGTATGTGCGCCATGCACGTAGGGCTTTGACAATGGCTAGTAGTTCTCTGTTGTAAATGTTGTAGTTTCGTTCAGCTTGACTGAAGGATTCAGAGTGGAACGCAACAGGGTGTAACCTCTGATCCGGGCCGAGTTGGTTGAGTACTGCTCCAATAGCAACGTTGGAAGTGTTGACCTCTAGTTCGAACAGCTTTGTGAGATCGGGGAATAGTAGTGTAGGTTCGCATTCAATACAATGTTTAACGTTGTTGAAGGTGTCTTGTTCTTTCTGCCCCCAGTGCCATGGTGTATCTTTGCAGGTGAGATCGTGTAAGGGTTGTGCGAGTGTGGAGAAACTGTGAATGAATCACCGGTAAAAGTTGCAGAAGCCAAGGAAGGTGTGTACTTCGCGGAGATTCCTTGGGGCTGGCCATTCCTGGATGCCGAGTACTTTAACGGGGTCCATGCACAGGTTCCCGTGGCCGATTATCAACCCTAGGTACTCCACTTCTAGTACTTTGAACTCGCACTTCTCCGGCTTAATGTAGAGATCATGTTCTTCGCACAAGCGGAGAACTTTGTGTACTATTATGTGATGATGGGGGTAGTCGAGGGGTGTAGCAATTAAAATGTCGTCCATGTAGACGATCACTTCGTTGGTGAGGACGAGAGGTCGGAAGATCGCATCCATCATTGCTTGGAACGTGGAGGGGGAGTTCGTGAGTCCAAAGTACATGACGAGGGGCTCATATAGTCCCTGATCAGTCTTGAACGCAGCTTCCACTCATCCTCAGCTTTAACTCGCACATTGTTATACCCCCATTTGATATTGAGCTTTGTATACAGGTGTGCATCGTGTATCTGATCGATGAGTTCTGGGATCAGGGGGAGTGGGTAGTGATTGCGGACAGTGAGTTTGTTTAATCGCCTGTAGTCCTGGACGGGGCGAAGCTTGCCATCTTTCTTTTTTATGAAGAAGAAGGGGGATGCATATGGCGATTTGGACAGACGAATGTACCCCTTTTCAAGTTGTTCGGTGAGGAAGGTAGTGAGGGCTTCCTGTTCGTTTTGTGCAAGCGGGTAGACCTTGCAGTCTAGTGAGGTGGGGGCATTAGGGAGGAGATCTATTGCATGATCCCAAGGGCGGGAGGGGGGAAACCGGTGTGATGCTTCTTCGTCGAAGATTTTACGATAGCGTCTGTACTCTTTTGGGATCATCTCCTCGAATGTACGCTCCTTCCTTTTGGCTGCTTCCTGCTGCACTAATTCGGAGGCCGTTGTGGTCTTGTGTAAGAACGCGATCTGGGGCTCCCGCTCATCATCTACGAGCTGCTCCCATGCTTCCTCGTCAAGTTCATACATCTCCAATGCCCAAATGGAAGCTTCCATGGGCATGGCTTCGTCTGACAAGTGAAGGCTGGAGACTATGACCGGTTGAAACTCTTTGTTCAACGTCGCGTCCCCCCACTTAATTGCTGGCTTGAAAGCTGTGAACCAGGGGTATCCGAGGATCACTTCGTCTCTTCCTAGGTTGGTGACTAGAAAGCGAAGTGTCCTTTCCTCTTTCCCTGTCCACATGGTGAGGTCTGTGTATTGTGTAATGGTGCTGTCCTGATTGTGGGTGCCATCTACATTCCAAATATGGATTGGATGGGCGACATCTCTTGTCCCGATTTGGAGTCGTTTTAGAAGGGAGGAGCATATGAAGTTGTCGGTAGCTCCTGAGTCGATGAGGACTTGTCGTTCGGCTGTTGCGTGTGCAGATTTGAATAAGACTGGGATTCACATGGATCGATATCTGCTAGTATACATGTTCAAGTTTAAAGCTCTAGCCCAGGCCACCGGGTTCAAGCATTGAGAAAATCCTCCCGTCCGAATAGCTTTTCTACCATAAGGTCTTGCACCTCCTGGGTCTGTGCCTTCATCGCTGTGATCTGTAGATCCGCCTGCTCTTCATTTGATAGTATGCGACTAGATTGTATGGCGAAAGAAGAGATGGTGGGAGCTGGTAAACCTGAACCCAAGGGAGTTGTGGTTGATGGTCTCAGGGACAGGGGGGTTGGCGCCATGGTAGATGTAGTCGCAGCCACCCGCACGCCCTTTTGAGGGCAGTTACGCGAGATGTGCCCTTGCACACGACATCTAAAACATCGTCCCTCCTTTTGAAGCTGGGCTTTATCGGTATCGGTGAGGGCCACGGAGGCTTGGGCGTGTCCAACATCTGTGGCGTTGGGGTCGCGTGTTTGGTTGAGAGCTTGGACCCACTGGTCCCTGCTCTGATCGCCCTTCTTCCGCTGTGGTTTGCCCTTGCCAAGGCGATCCTTAAGGATAAGATATTCAGCCTGTTGTAACCGTGCTGCCACTTTCCACTGCTCCCAGTTGATGGGGTGCTGGAAGCGGATAGCATTAACTACTAACTGGTTGGGCAGCCCATCTTGGAACAGTTCCAATGTTGTAGCTTTGTCAGGGTTGTACCCTGCTTTCGTGACGAGGTTCTGGAATGTTGCGACGTATGTGTCGATGTCTCCCCCTTTCATGGTAAGAGTTTGAAGCACCTTGCGCGCGTTGGTTTGTTCCAAAGTGTCGGTGTAGGCTTGTACGAACCGATCTCTGACAGTATTCCATAAGACCTTGTTGTTGCGGTTAACTCCAGCCGCAACTTGGTCATCCAGCCATTGTGCCTGCTCTGCCACCCAGTCATTTACTAGCGGGCCTTGGATATAGGACAGGAACATCATGGCTTGTGAGGCGGGGACAGTAAGTTGATCGATGGTGGGGTTCATCCCTTTGTACAGTTGAAATGCAAGCAGAAAAGCTTTGCTCTCGTCTCTCACTCCCATGAACTTGGGAGGGGGATTCCCTCCAAGCCGCCCATTTCCCCTGGGCGCCGGTGCTATTGGTGCAGCTCCTGCCGGTGCAGTGCCCATGCCACTGCCACTGCCACTGCCACTGCCACTGCCACTGCCACTGCCACTGCCACTGCCACTGCCACTGCCACTGCCACTGCCACCGCCACCGCCACCGCCACTGGGTGGTGCTGGGGCTAGTGCATAGCGTGGGTAACCCATGGGTGACTAGACCTCTACCCACACCCACACCCACCAAAAACCTGTACCCGGGCTCATGGGTATGGGTTCCCGCAGCCATGGGTATGGGTACCAGTGGGTTGTGCAGGTACGGAAGACCCGTGTGGGTTGGCCCTGTGGGTCAGCACGTGACCTGCGTTGTTTGAGCGGCTTGCAACAACCTTGCATGAAGCCAGCGTAATGTTCGTTTTTCCATACTACTTGAATACATCGTCCCAGTCACTATCTAGCTCATCCTCAGACCCTTCAACATCAGGCAGTTTTGCCGCCTCCGATATGTCCTTGTCCTTCACCAAACCCATCCTACTCCATGCACCAAGACACATCGATGCGCGTGTGGACTGAACTGAGAGTCCATTTTGAACGTGAGACAGAACGAGTCTTCCCTTGCTGAAGACTTGTTCGACATCGACTGATGTAGCTGTAGAGGTAGTTAGATCGAGTATGGGAGACACAAAGATGTAGCTTACCTGGTATCGACAAGTAGTCGAGCGCCATCCGAGAGAGACGGGGATACACCCCTCGGTTCTTGACCCACCATGCGGACACATCCTTGACATCCTCGACAGGGAGCTCAAGGTATTGCTGGAGCTCATCCTTGACCTGGGAGGTGAGGGGGGTGGAGATCGACGGCAGATCGTCAAAGATGTTCCGTTTTTTGAAGGGCTTGGTGGTCTAAAAAGGTTTGTGAGTTCGGAGGGGAAAAAACATTAGGCGTGTAATGCACATACGTCCTCCACATGAACAACGACCTCGTCAACAGGGAGGGCTGCATATGCCTGCACAAACTCGTCGCGGATGATTTCAGTTGCAGTGACAATCCATGCGTCGTCCCAGTTGGTGTTGCGGAAGTATTGGAGTTTGTGCCGTGGGTGTAGGACTGTCCAACAGGATTAGTAGAATGGAATGGTCAAATGGGACGCACTCACTCATAACAATTCGGTAGACTTCTGAATTATCCGTCATGTCGTAGTATTTGTTGAGGTGGGCCTTTCCGAGTGCCAGGGAAGCGCGAATGGCAGGTGAGTACTTCAGGTCTTGGCACGCAGTCGCGAGATGTGCATCGATGTGATCCATTGCAGGTATCACAGTGGAAAGGCTCGGCGTTGAACGTGAAAAGAACAGAGTTGCGTCCTTGAATAACTGAGAAAGGGTGAGCGGTGGAAATGGAGGAAATGACGGGAATAATCAGTGGACGTACTCCCAATACATCACACAGCTGCTGGACAAGCTCCCATTCATCCTCGTCAAGCTCATACTGCCTCATGTCCCTATCACCAGAAATCTCGTCAATTACCGTGCGATATTCAAGAGTGAATACAAGCATCTCATATGTCGAATTCCAGCGTGTTGCCACATCACGTGGCATCATCCGAATGGCAAGGGGGTCAGAAATGTTGCTGTCTTCTGCGCGATCTTTGAGGAACTGGATCCAACGAGGGAGAAGGAGTGTGGTGGAGTTTTTGATTGCGTATGCCAGTTTTCGAAGCTATTGATGTATTGTGAGCCACCGGTCCATCGTGAACTGAGTTTGAACTTACCTTTACCAGTACCAACCGCACTGGATGCACTGTCGAATCAAGCTCATCTCGATCTTTCTGTGACATTCCTGTGCGTGGATCAACCCATCCCTCCTCTCTGTCGTCGTCATCCTCATGGCTGTCACCTCTGTTATCCATAGCTATTTCCTCTTTCTCGATGTCCCCTGCAAGGTCCACCAGTGCCCGCAATACCGCATCAGGCTCTCCACCCGCCTTGGCTTTTGGCAGGTCGAATTGGCAAAGGATTACCTTTACAACTAGGTTCAAGATATGCGTGAAGCAACGTGTTCGATTTGCGGCCCCTGGAAATGCAACAACTAGGTCAGCAAGTACATCGATCATCACATCGTTTGGCGACGCGTTATCGCATGTAACGCTGAGAATCTGACACACATCATGGTAAGCTCCTTTTTCATGCAGACTATCTAGCAAACTCACCTTGTGTGCTATCCCAAAATCGGCCAGTATTTTGGCAAATGCCGATGCGAGATTTGCACCAGAGTGGGACCTTGCGACCTCAACAAGGTCGAGTAGAAGACACATCGGCTTCCCGTTTTCCTCAAAGTGGACAGTTACAGCAACGTAGGCCTTGTGGTTGGGCGAAGTCCATGCATCTGTCCCGAAGCTCAGGGCGCCGTCATGTCCCTGGAAGGTGAGTTATCTATTTTGTCCTATGACACCGTATAGCTGACAAAACCTCACCTTAAGCATCTTTGCGATCCTACCCCGAACCTTCGTAAAAACATCCTTGACATCACGTGAGACAGTGTAAACCGATGGTATGTAATATTCTGGTCTGCCTGTTTTCATAAGGGTGTGGAATCCTTGATCGCTGACAATCGAAAAAGGTCGCATGCTTTCCGATACCCAACGAACGATTTCGATCCTGGGCCGCACTCAGATAAGTAGATAGTTTTTTTTGATCACCACGAACCTGATTTGAACCTTAGTGTGTTGGCGATGGGAGTACACAACTTCTCCTTTTCCCTTCCACTCGAAGGCTGTAGTAAGTGATCCATCTTTTTGCTTCTTGACGTTCTCTAACACTTTCCGAGCGCTTTTTAGGTCCCTGCAAGCATCCGCAGCACGCAAGATCTCATCGCCCCAACACTGTCGCGCGTGCTTGTGAAGGTTTCCTGTCGAGTTACGATCAGATGTGTCAAGGTAACGTCGAACAATTCTTCAATTTTGACTGCGTCCCCTACAATTTGATGCAGTGCACCTAAATTCATGAACACACCGACTGTTGACGGTCACAATGGATGGGATTGCCTCAAAGAACGCATAAATCGGAGATACCCATTCATTAGATAGTCATTCTGGTCAGCAGATTAGGTGACTTATTTAGTTTTCTGACAGTGTTTGTTTGACTCACGGCGTTGCCTCTCTGCAGTCTCAATATGTTTAGGTATATTGTCTTTGTCTTTGTCTTCGGCCTCAGCTTCATCTTCATCTTCGGCCTCAGCTTCATCTTCATCTTTGTCACCCACTCCAGGGTCCACGGGTATGGCAGCTAGATCATCCGACTCATTACCGTCATGTGCATCGGCAACCTCAAGACGGGCTCTCGAGTTTCTTGGTGAGTTATGCACTGGTGTGCCCTTGTCCTCGTTGTCTTCAGCTGATGACTTTTGTCGAGGTTTTATAGCCGCCGCCCGAGCAGCGTCAGCAGAACGCTTAAGACGCTTTGTCATGGCATTACTTTTGGTGCCTACAAAATTCTCATCGGTTATTCACGAAGACGCTGTTCGTTTCTGCTGTCCAAGTGGCATGGTAGGAGGTGCTGCAAAGTTGATGGAGTTGGAAGCTTGGTGTATGGTCAAGGTATGGTAGTTGACTTTCCGAATGTTTTCTCGTAGTGTGGGTATGCCGGCTAGCGGTGATTGTAATACTAGTGGTTCCTTGAAGTTTTTGGAAAACCTGCAAAACCCACACAGTGGGTACGGGTCTGGCACGGGTACCATGTGACTGACCCGTACCCATACCCAGTATGCCGGGTAGTGCTTACCCGCACAGGTTTATAAACCCATGCTATGCACTAGCTGGGGCGCCACCACTGGGCGGGTTTGGTGCTCCTCCTCCTGGACCTGATGTTCTGGAGGGTCCTCCTCCCCCAGCTCCACCGCTGGTGAGGGTTGTACTAGCCGAAGCTTGTTGGGTCTGAGACATGGCGTAGGTCTGAAAATACGTTGTTGGATCAGGTAGGTTCATTGTAGGTACAGGGACGCTAGGTGAACTGGAGTCGTCGTTGTCGATAATGATGCCCTGAGTATTTCGGGTGGTAAGGGGTCCGACACCAAGAGCTTGGGGTACTATGCTGATAGTGTACCACTGGCCCTTCTTTGCCGAGTAGTTGATATACACCCACTGTCGTAGGTCTTCGAGGTAGTGGACTTGTCGGTATTTTTGAGTGTTTGGGTGGAAGAGGAAATATCCCTCCACTCCTTCGTGTTCTTTCAAGATGACTGTCCCTTTGACTTTATTGGAAAGCTCGTTGTCACTGTATCGGTCAATATATTCTGCTTGGAACTGGGATCGACTACAACTGTGAATAATCGCCACTGTGAGAGACTTGACTTAATGTAACGCCACCACAGGGGTGTTAGGTACGACGTGTACCGTCCTAAGTCAATGGGATTGGAAAGGCACGAGTTGGTTAAGACTCAGTTCGATGATGTACAAGTATCACTCAGCCTCCCTGGGACTGAGGACAATAGCAGACAGATGGGACTCAAGCGCAAAGGCGAGCGAAAACATAGACTCAAGCGCAACGGTGAGTCGAGGGTCGTTCGTGAGGCAAAGATGATGTGGTATTACACAAGAAGTCAAGTCTACCGTACAAGCTAGGTAGGGCGTGACTTATATACTGATACAGGGTGTTTGCACTGTGCAAACACATGGCGCAATCATGAGTCATCAGTCCTAAAGCGTGAACAAAGGGATGAGTCAAATATAGTACAATGGAATCCCGTGAGACGATGCGTGCCTCAGAAATAGTCAGCAGGCAAAAAGAAGCGTAAAACTGGCCATCGTATTGCTGAGGCGCAAGGTGCGAGATAGGAGCCAAGAAGTGTGTGAGTCTGGATCGTATCATAATCGTACAGTGAATATGTGAAGGGAGACATGGTGAGGTGCAAGAAGATAAGCGAAGAGAAGAGTTGTGACAGCTCGACCCATCGCAACACTTCCTTTTTGTCAAGGTTTTGTGATATCTGGGTCCAGATGTCCATATCATGCATGGACATCTCTGTTGCTCAAAGGAAACACTCAGCAGGGAGGACGATAATATCATTATTGTCTTCGTCGCCGATTGCATAATCGGTTCTTCGCGATAGGGCATCTGCGCGACTGTTCTTGGCCCTGGAGACGTGTTTAAAGAGGAAATTGTACTCCAAGTGTAACATCTACCACGGACGTTTGCCTGACTTAGGCTTCGTTTGACGCGGCAATCCTAAGTGATCGATAGAACAGTCAATTGGTAATCGCGTCTGGGTACTCAGCTGGATGAGGGGCTAGATCCCCGTTCAATGCGATGAAGGCGTGTAAGTCCTCCTCTTGAGGGACGTTGATCGGAGGCTCGTCAAGAGGGACGATGGTTCTCCAAGTGGGGTGGTCGATGATATAGATGTATCCGTATGGATGGCTGACTCGTTCATTGTGATAGAGGAACACGTGGTGATATACTGATCCCAGGGGATATGTGTCCACTGCCCACGGCGGGGAATTCAGGATAAGCTCACGGGGATCCCTGGTCTAAGGGGATATGCTGGAGGCAACTCACTTAAAAGGGGGAGGAAGCCCTAGACGTGAAGAGGCAGAGAAGATGGTGGTATTGAAGAAGACCAAGATGGCGATCCTGGTCTTCCACGTCGACTATTTATACAGATACACGCGGGCTTTCAAGCGCCGCTCCAAGTCGTACTAGCCAATAGCGTAAGTAGAGCAAACCCTAATACCGCTATCCTAGTATGAGTCATATTGAGTCATGATCCGATCCATTATCGTACACAATCACATGTGCCGGAGCTTACCTGGCTGACTGATCCAATAAGTCCATGATGATATATCGCTGACGTGGTGTCATTCCCAAGCATCAGTGTCCACTTCCGGGCTGAAATGTAACACCAAGAGTTCTAAGAATTCAAAAGCTACTTGTTGACTGATCTTTCTGGGTTCCTTCCAGTATTGAAGGTTGGCATGGTTGGTGTGGATGATGATTTTGTGAGGGGAGCCAATGAGATATGTACACCATGTGCGCAGGGATTTAACGACGGCCAGTAGTTCTCGGTCGTAAATATTGTAGTTATGCTCTGCTTGGCTGAGGGACTCAGAATGGAATGCGACAGGGTGCAGCTTCTGGTCTGGACCGAGTTGGTTGAGCACTGCTCCGATGGCAATGTTAGAGGCGTCGACCTCTAGTTCGAACGGTTTTGTGAAGTTGGGGAATAGTAATGTGGGCTCTCGTTTGATGCAGCGTTTGATGTTATTAAAGGTGTCTTGTTCGTTCTGTCCCCAGTTCCATGGTGTGTCTTTACGGGTGAGGTTGTGTAAGGGGTGCATGAGTGCGGAAAATCCTCAGATAAATTGTCGATAGAAATTACAAAATCTGAGGAAGGTGTGTACTTCCCGGAGGTTCTTTGGGGCTGGCCATTCCTGGATACCCTGTACTTTAATGGGGTCCATGCGCAGGTTTCCGTGGCCGATTATCAACCTGAGGTATTCCACTTCGAGTACTTTGAACTCGCACTTCTCCGGTTTGATGTAAAGATCGTGTTCTTCACACAGGCAAAGGACTTCATGTAGGACAGCGCAATGATGTGGGTAGTTGAGGGGAGTAGCGATCAGGATATCGTCCATATAGATGATCACTTCATTGGTGAGGATGAGGGGTTGGAAGATGGTGTCCATCATGGCTTGGAATGTAGAGGGGGAATTCGTGAGTCTGAAGTACATAATGAGGGGCTCATATAGTCCCTGGTTGGTTTTGAATGTGTGTAACATTCCACCGGACATTCTTCTAGCAGTGCATCTTGAAGGGAGCTCTAGGGACAGGAGGAGGCAACCTAACGATCATGGGAGATGTCGAAGTCACGTACATGATCACCTATCAGCTCACAAGTGAGACGTAATAGGGTTGCCCAAAGGATATGGACGGAAAGATATATGAGGTAGTAGAGGACCTCTGGCGAATACAGCACAGAGATATGAGAGAGGAGGCGATGGCAACGCAGCACGTCGATGAGGAAGGAATAGAGAGGGGATGCCAGGGATCACTCGCACTGGCCAGCTAAGGACAAACACAGATGTATAGGCACCAAAGGCACTAGCAGCACACTACAGGCAGGCAGCACAGTAGAGGCAGTACAATGGGTGGTATAATCCAAGAAGTCAAGCTTAGGTCTTCAGCGACCATAAGCCCATCTACTTATACAAGTCCAAGGAGGTTTGAACCCCAGCTTGGAACTCCGAAACTCTAGTAAGGGGATCCTAGGAATGAGTCACAACGAGTCAGAGATAAGCAATTGACCAATGGCAGTAAGGCACAAAGGTATGAGTCAGAGATAAGAGAATCAGCGAATCAGAGAAGGGGAACATATCGCAATCCATCAGAATCAAGGCACTATCGATAGGAACGTACGAGTCATCAAACATGAGGCAATCTAGGCTGGTCCAGGCACAAGCTCATCTGGACCCTTCTGGTGCGAGTCTAGCCAGGTCACGTGCCAGGGTCACATGACGGGCGGGCGCTAAAGTCACGTGCACATATCACATGGTTGGTGAGCGCTTATTGGTCACGTGATGGGAGTTGGGTGACTTAGCGGTCAGGTGGTTTTCCACAACTTCGGTCTGTATTCCTCCAATCTTGTTGAAGTGAACCCTGAGTTGTCGTCCCACAGTGTTTGGGGTCTTGGCCAGGGGTGTTCGAGGGGTTGGTGAAGGTGAAAACATAACAATGTGGCTTTCCACTTGTCCCCCAGTTTGACTTGTACATTGTTGTATCCCCATTTAATATCGAGCTTTGAGTACAGACGTGCATCACATATTCAATCAACGAGTTCAGGGATTAAGGGGAGTGGATAGTGGTTGTGGATAGTGAGTTTGTTTAGCCGTTGGTAGTCTTGGACAGGGCAGAGTTTGCCGTCTTTCTTTTTTATGAAGAAGAAGGGGGATGCATAAGGCGACTTTGATGGGCATATGTACCCTTTCTCAAGTTGTTCAGTGAGAAAAGTGGTCAGGGCTTCTTGTTTGTTTTGTGCAAGTGGGTAGACTTTGCAGTCCAGCGAGGCAGGGGCAGTGGGGAGGAGATCTATTGCATGATCCCAGACGCAGGAAGGGGGGAATTGGTGAGACACTTCTTCACTGAAGATTTTGTGGTGGCATCTATACTCTTCTGGGATCATCTCCTCACATGTATGCTCCTTTTTCTTCGCCACCTCCTGTTGTGCTAGTTCCGAGGCGGTTGTGGTCTTGCATAAAAACAAGATATGGGGTTCCTGCTTGTCGTTCACAAGCTGCTCCCACGCTTCCTCGTCAAGTTCATATGTCTCCAACGCCTGAATGGAAGCTTCCATGGGCGTGGCTTTGTCTGACAAGTGAAGGCTCAAGACTATGACTGGTTGAAACTCCTCATTCAACGTCACATCTCCCCACTTGATTGCTGGCTCAAAGGCCGTGAACCAAGGGTATTCTAGGATTACTTCATCCCTCCCTAGGTTCGTAACCAGGAAGCGAAGTGTCCTCTCCTCTTTCCCCATTCGTATGGTGAAGTCTGTGTACTGCGTGATAGCACCATCTTGGTTATGGGTGCCGTCCACATTCCAGATGCAGATAGGGTATGTGACTTCCCTTGTCCTGATTTGGAGTTGTTTGAGTAGTGTGAAGCATATGAAATTGTCTGTAGCTCCGGAATCGATAAGGACTTGTCATTCAGCCGTTGCATGTGCAGATTTGAAAAGAACTGGAATTCGCATGGATCGGTATCTGCTAGTGTACATGTTCAAATTTAATGCTCTAGCCCAGGCCGCTGGGTTCAAGTGTTGAGAAAATCCTCTTGTCCAAATAGCTTCTCCACCATAAGGTCTTGTACTTCTTGGGTCTGTGCCTTCACCACTGTGATCTGTAAATCCGCCTGCTCTTCATTCGAAAGAACGCAACTAGATTGTATGGCAAAAGAAGAGATGGTGGGAGCTGGTAGGCTTGGACTCAAGGGAGTTGCAGTTGGTGGTCTCGAGGGCAGGGGGGTTGGCGCCATGGTAGATGTAGTTGCAGCCACCTGCACGCCCTTTTGAGGGCAGTTACGCGAGATGTGTCCTTGAGCACGACATCTAAAACACCATCCCTCCTTCTGAAGTTGGGCTTTATTGGCATCGGTGAGGGCCACGGAGGCTTGGGCGTGTCCAACATCCATGGCGTTGGGGTCGTGTGTTTGGTTGAGGGCCTGGACCCACTGCTCTTGGCTATGGCCACTCCTTTTACATGGCGGTTTGCCCTTGCCCAAGCGATCCTTGAGAACAAGGTATTCAGCTTGTTGCAACTGGGCAGCCGCTTTCCACTGTTCCCAGTTGATGGGATGCTGGAAGCGGATAGTGTTGATGACTAACTGATTATGCAATCCATCCTGAAACATCTCAAAGGTCGTGGCTTTGTCAGGGTTATACCCCACTTTTGTGACGAGATTTTGGAAAGTCACGATGTAGGTGTCGATGTCTTCCCCTTTCATAGTGAGGGTTTGAAGTGCTTTGCATGCATTGGTTTGTTTGGCGGTATCAGTGTAGGCTTGTACGAAACAGTCTCTGATAGTGGTCCACAAGACCTCGTTGTTGCGGTTGACTCCAGCTGTGATCTGGTTGTCTAGCCACTGTGCTTGTTTGGCTACCCATTCGTTTACGAGTGGGCCTCGGACATATGATAGGAATGTCATGGCCCGTGAGGCTGGGATGGTTAACTGGTCAACCGTGGGGTTCATTCCTTTGTACAACTGGAACGTGAGCAAGAAGGCCTTGCTTTTGCCCCTTGCTCCCATGAATTCTGGAGGGGGATTCCCTCCTAGTTGCCCATTGCCTCCAGGTGGTGCAGCTCCTCCTGGCGCAGCGCCACTGCCACCACCAGGTGGGGCCGGGGCACCGCCACTCAGCGGGTTTGGCACTCCTGAGGGTCCTCCTCCCCCGCCAGTTCCTCCACTGGTGAGAGTTGTACTGGCTGAGGCTTGCTGAGTTTGGGACATGACATGGGTCTGAAAGTGTGTCGTTGGGTTGATGATAGGTAAGTTTGTCGTGGGGACAGGAACACTCGGGGATTCTGAGTCGTTGTTATCAACATCGATACCTGAGGGGGTGTGGGTCTTTAAGGGTCTGACGTGTTACAATTTTCCCTCTTCACTCTTTTCTTGTGCCTTGTTACGTCCCCTTTCATGTATTCACTGTACTTTTATGATACGATCCAGTCTAGCACACTTCTCAACTTCTATCTCACACCTTGCACCTCAGTGATATGATGGCCAGTTTTATGCTTCTTTTCGCCCGCTGACCATTCCTGAAGCACACATTGTTCTGTGGGATTCCCTTGTTCTATGTTTAGGTCTTCCCTTGTTAGCTCTCTAGGACCCATGTCCTAGGATCGTGCCATGTGTTTGCAACTCGCAAACACCTTGTACCAGTATATAAGTCATGCCCTACCTAGGTTGTACGGTAGACTTGACTTCTTGTGTAATACCACATTGTCTTTGCCTCACGAACAATCCTTGACTCGCCATTGCGCTTGAGTCCCTGCTTTCGCTCACACTTACACTTGAGCCTTGACTTTCTGCTATTATCCTCGAGTCCCAGGGAGGCCGAGTGATACTTGTTCACCACCGAACTGAGTCTTAACCGACTCACACTTTTCCGATCCCGTTGACTTAGCGTGGTACTCGTCATACCTAACACCCCTGTGGTGGCGTTACATTAAGCCAAGTCTCTCACAGTGACAACACTCAGCTGCAGCCGATCCCAGTTCCAAGCAGAATACATTGAATGATACAGTGACAATGAGCTCTCTGACAAAGTCAAAGGAGCGGTCATCTGGAAGGAACATGAAGGAGTGGAAGGCTATTTCCTCTTCCACCCAAACACTCAGAAATACCAACAAGTCCATTACCTTGAGGACCTACAACAGTGAGCATACATCAACTATTCGGTGAAGAAAGGCCAGTGGTACACCATCAGCATTGTACCCCAAGCCCTTGGTGTCGGACCCTTAAAGACCCACACCCCCTCAGTGTAACGCCACCACAGGGGCGTTAGGTACGACGTGTACTGTGTTAAGTCAACAGGATCAGAAACGCGCAAGTCGGTCAAGACTCAGTTCGATGGTGCACAAGTATCGCTCGGTTTCCCTGGAACCGAGGATAGTAGCAGAAGGGTAAGGCTCAGGTGCAAAGGCGAGCAAAAGCAGTGACTCAAGCACAGAGGCGAGTCGAGGATCGTTCGTGAGGCAAAGACGATGTGGTATTACACAGAAGTCAAGTCTACCATACAAGCTAGGCAGGGCGTGACTTATATACCAGTACAAGGTGTTTGCAAGAGGCAAACACATGGTGCAATTGTGAGTCAAGAGTCCTAAAGCGTAAACAAAGGGACAAGTCAAAAGTAGTACAAGAGAATCCCGCGGGACGACGTGTGACTCAGAAATGGTCAGCGGACGAAACGGAATGTAAAACTGGCCATCGTATCGCCGGGGCACAGGGCACAATACAGAAGCCGAGAAGTGCGAAGCATCGGATCATACCATAAAAGTACAGTGAACACACAAGGCAAAAATGAGGAAATCGCGAAAGAAGGCATAATGGGTGAAAACCGTAACACTCAGGTATCGATGTTGATAACAACGACTCAGAGTCCCCGAGTGTTCCTGTCCCCATGACAAACTTACCTATCATTGACCCAACGACACACTTTCAGACCCATGTCATGTCCCAAACTCAGCAAGCCTCAGCCAGTACAACTCTCACCAGTGGAGGAACTGGCAGGGGAGGAGGACCCTCAGGAGTGCCAAACCCGCTGAGTGGCGGTGCCCCGGCCCCACCTGGTGGTGGTGGTGGCGCTGCGCCAGGAGGAGCTGCACCACCTGGAGGCAATGGGCAACTAGGAGGGAATCCCCCTCCAGAATTCATGGGAGCAAGGGGCAAAAGCAAGGCCTTCTTGCTCACGTTCCAGTTGTACAAAGGAATGAACCCCACGGTCGACCAGTTAACCATCCCAGCCTCACGAGCCATGACATTCTTATCATACATCCGAGGCCCACTCGTAAACGATTGGGTGGCTGAACAAGCACAGTGGCTAGACGACCAGATCACAGCTGGGGTCAACCGTAATAACGAGGTCTTATGGACCACCGTCAGAGACTGTTTTGTACAAGCCTATACTGATACCACCAAACAAACCAATGCACGCAAAGCACTCCAGACCCTCACTATGAAAGGGGAGGACATTGACACTTACATCGCAACGTTCCAAAACCTAGTCACAAAAGTGGGATACAATCCTGACGAAGCCACAACCCTGGAAATGTTTCAGGATGGGTTACACAACCAGTTAGTTGTCAATGCTATCTGCTTTCAGCATCCCATCAACTGGGAACAGTGGAAAGCGGCTGCCTGGTTGCAACAAGCTGAATATCTTGTTCTCAAGGATCGCTTGGGCAAGGGAAAACCACCACAAAAGAAGAGCGGCCATAACCAAGAGCAGTGGGTCCAGGCCCTCAACTGAATGCGTGACCCCAACACTATGGATGTTGGACGTGCCTGAGCCTCCGTGGCCCTTACCGATACTGACAAAGCCCAACTTCAGAAGGAGGGATGATGTTTTATGTAATGTCTACCACAGACGTCTGCCTGACTTAGGCCTCGGTTGATGTGGCAATCCTAAATGATCGAGAGAACAAGCGATTTGTGGGTGCGTCTGGATACTCAGCTGGGTGCGGAGCTAGATCTCCGTTCAGAGCAATGAAAGTGTGGATGTCCTCCGATTGAGGGATGCCTACAGGAGGCTCATCAAGTGCGGTGATGGAGGTCCAAGTAGGATGGTTGACAATGAAGATGTATCCGTAGGGTCGTCCTACACGTTCATTGTGATAGAGAAAGGCGCAGTGATATACTGATCCGGGAGGATACATGTCCACTGCCCACGGAGGGGAACTCAGGATAAGCTCATGGGGATCCCTGGTCTAAGGGGATATGCCGGAGAGGACTCACTTAAAGGGGGAGAGCCCTACAAAGAAGACAAGACAGAGAAGGTGGTGGTATTGAAGAAGACCAAGATGGCGATCCTGGTCTTCCACGTCGACTATTTATACAGATACCTGTGGGCTTTCAAGCGCCGCTCCAAACTATACTAGCCAATAGCATAAGTAGAGCAAACCCTAGTACAGCTATCCTGGTATGAGTCACATCAGACATGATCCGATCCATTATCGTACACAATCACATGCACCGGAGCTTACCCAGCTGACTGATCTCATAAGTCCATGACAATATACTGCTGATGTGGTGTCATCCCCAGGTGTCAGTGTCCACTTCCAGGTCGAAACGTAACATTTTAGATGTTGTGCTCAAGGACACATCTTGCGTAACTGCCCTCAAAAGGGTGTGCAGGTGGCTGCAACTACATCTACCATGGTGCCAACCCCCCTGCCCTCGAGACCACCAACCGCAACTCCCTCAAGTCCAAGCCTACCAACTCCTGCCATCTCTTCTTTTGCCATACAGTCTAGTCACGTACTTTTGAATGAAGAGCAGGTGGACCTACAGATTGCAGTGATGAAGGCACAGACTCAAGAAGTACAAGATCTCATGGTGGAGAAGTTATTTGGATGAGAGGATTTTCTCGACGCTTGAACCCGGCGGCCTGGGCTAGAGCATTAAACCTAAATGTGTACACTAGCAGATATCGATCCATGTGAATTCCAGTCTTATTCAAATCTGCACACACAACGGCTGAACGACAAGTCCTCATTGACTCAGGAGCTACCAATAACTTTATATGCTCTTCTCTTCTGAAACAACTCCAAATTGGGACAAGAGACATCACCCACCCTATCTGCATTTGGAATGTAGATGGCACCCATAACCAAGATGGTGCCATCACACAATACACAGACCTCACCGTACGAATGGGAAAAGAAGAAAGGACGCTTCGCTTTCTGGTTACGAACCTAGGAAGAGATGAGGTGATCCTAGGATACCCTTGGTTCATGGCCTTTGAGCTGGCAATCAAGTGGGGAGACGCGACGTTGAATGAGGAGTTTCAACCGGTCGTGGTCTCGAGCCTCCACTTGTCAGACGAAGCCATGCCCATGGAAGCTTCCATTTGGGCGTTGGAGACGTATCAACTTGACGAGGAGGCGTGGGAACAGCTCATGAACGATGAGCAGGAGCCCCAAATCACATTCTTACGTAAAACCACAACCGCCTCCGAATTAGCACAACAAGAGGCGGCGAAGAAGAAAGAGCACACGTTCAAGGAGATGATCCCAGAAGAGTACCGATGTCACCGCAAAATCTTCGACGAAGAGGCATCTCACCAATTTCCCCCCTCCCATGTCTGGGATCACGCGATAGATCTCCTCCCTACGGCCCCCACTTCATTAGACTGTAAGGTCTACCCACTCACACAAAATGAACACGAGGCCCTGACCACATTTCTCACCAAACAACTTGAGAAAGGGTACATATGCCTGTCAAAGTCACCATACATGTCCCCCTTCTTCATAAAAAAGAAGGATGGTAAACTCCACCCCGTCCAAGATTACCGACGGCTGAATGAACTCACTGTCTGCAACCACTATCTGCTCCCTCTAATCCCCAAACTCATTGATCGAATATGCGACGCGTGCCTGTACTCGAAACTTGATATTAAATGGTGTAACACCACCACAGGGGCATTAGGTACGATGTGTACCATCCTAAGTCAACAGGATCGGAAAGGCACGAGTCGGTTAAGACTCAGTTCAATGATGCACAAGTATCACTCAGCCTCCCTGGGACTGAGGACAATAGCAGACAAATGGGGCTCAAGCACAAAGGTGAGCAAAAATGTGGACTCAAGTGCAACGGCGAGTCAAGGGTCGTTCGTGAGGCAAAGATGATGTGGTATTACACAAGAAGTCAAGTCTACCATACAAGCTAGGTAGGGCATGACTTATATACTGATACAGGGTGTTTGCACTGTGCAAACACATGGCGCGATCATGAGTCATCGGTCCTAAAGTGTGAACAAAGGGATGAGTCGAATATAGTACAATGGAATCCCGCGAGACGATGCGCACCTCATAAATGGTCAGCGGGCAAAAAGAAGCGTAAAACTGGCCATTGTGTTATGATCTGTCTCACTTCTTGATCTGTGCTTTCCAACTACTGTACTTTTACAACACGTTCCCATGACTTGCGCTTCTCGGCTTCTATTCCGCACCCTGCGCCTCGACGATAGGATGGCCAGTTTTACGCCCTGTTTCAACCGCTGACCATTTCTGAGGCACGTGTCGTTCTGCGGAATTCCCTTGTACTACATATGACTATTCCCTTTGTTTCCCTTCTTGTACGATTGCATCAGACTCACACCATATGTTTGCACCATGCAAACATCCATATCAGTATATAAGTCATGCCCTACCTAGCTTGTACAGTAGACTTGACTTCTTGTGTAATACCACATTGTCTTTGCCTCACGAACAACTCTCAACTCGCCTTTGCGCTTGAGTCAATGCTTTCGCTCGCCTTTGCGCTTGAGCCTCACCTTCTTACTATTATCCTCGGTTCCAGGGAAACCGAGCAATACTTGTGCATCACTGAACTGAGTCTTAACCGACCTGCACCTTTCCAATCCCGTCAACTTAACGCAGTACACGTCATACCTAACGCCCCTGTGGTGGTGTTACATTAAGTCAAGTCTCTCACAGTGGCGAACCTTCATAGTCGCAGCCAATCCCAGTTTCAGGCAGAATACATCGACCGATATAGCGATGACGAACTCTCCAATAAAGTCAAAGGAGCCATTGTCTGGAAAGAACACAAAGGAGTAGAGGGATATTTCCTCTTCCACCCAAACACCCAAAAATACTGGCAAGTCCACTATCTTGAGGACTTACGACAGTGGGCATACATCGACTACTTGGCAAAAAAGGGTCAGTGGTACACCTCAGTAAAAAAGGAAAGTCAGAAAAAAGTCAGAAAAAGTCAGAAGAAACTCAGACTGACTACAAAATGACTAAATGTCGTTTTTAGTGACTACAAAATGACTTCTAGATGACTATTCATAGTCAATTGGTAGTCAACTTTCTTGGATTATGTATTAGTCATATCTTAGTCATCACATGGTAGTCAAGTCATCCATAGTCATTTTGCAGTCATTTTGCAGTCATGTCCTAGTCAGGTGACAGTCACAATAAATTAATTCAATTTCACACAGCAATTAAAGGACAATAAAATAGATGAATTTATTTATATATATATTTATTTGATACAAGTACATAAAATAAAGCTACTAATACTAGAGACGCGGTCGAGCTAGGGTGGTTGGGTGAGACAGGGTTGATGGGACACGAGGGCGAGGGTGGTGGTGTTGATGCGGTCGCGTGGCGCGTGTAGTTGGGCGGCGGCGGCGTTGATGACAGCGCGGCGGGACGGGGTCGTTCGATGGCTGAGGCGGGTTGGCAGTGGCGTTGCTGGCGTGGATGGTGGTCGGCGGTGGTGATGGCGGCGATTGAGGGGGCAGTGGCGCGTGCGGCTTGTTGTTGTGGCAGCGTTGCTGGCATGGGTGGTGGTCGGGTAGCGGCAGTGGTCATTGTTGAGGCGGTGGCGGGGCGGCACGCGTGTCGGCTATTGAGGTGGTGGTGATTAGGGGGTGTCGAGATGGCAGTGTCCGAGTTGCGCAGGTCGAGGTGGTGACATCGGGAAGGCGACGAGGTCCACGAGGGTGGCAGCAGTTGGGCACGACGCTGGCGGTGGGGTGGATTGCGTGTCTCGAGTACGGGGGCAAGTGAGGTGGCCTGTGTATGCGTGCAAAGGAGAGGGGTCGGTCCTCCGTCAGTTCAAAATGAGACAGTAGAAAAGAAAAAGAAAAGGATTACTTATCTACTATGAGGCGCAAGCGGTACGGTGGTGAGGTAGCCTTTGAGGAGACGACGCGGCCGCCAGTCCTGCAGCCCACACGGGTTAGCGACAGACAGAAAAGATACCACCCACCCAACTTTGGCAGCGGCGGCGGCAGGGGGCCTGTGCCCAGGTCATTCGAGTCTTCGTACTTGCCAGTGTATCCTCGTATTTGTGTGGAAAGGAGGTGGCAGAGGTGGCGGAAAGGTGGTAGGTTGGAATCCGAACATACCATACGTGGCGGCCAAGTGGTGTACTTCCCCATGCCACAAATTAAACTTCAGCCTGGAAGTCGCCCGGATTATCATTTTTTATCCAAGTCAATTTGAGTAGCCAAATACCTGATATCTCAGGAAATAAAATAGATAAAAATGTGAAAAATATTTATAGAGCTAGATCAGATCAAAAGTAAATGGGTCTCATGCCAACTCTAAGCCATCTGATCTGTAGTTTTCAAGTAGCACAGTCACCACAGTGATAAGTGCAGGAGCAGGCTAGCAGCTCAAGCAAACATTATTAGAATATCAAGAAATAAAATAGCTATAAATATGGAAATATTTGGAGCAGTAGACCCCATCAGAAGCTGGGGGATCCTCTGCCAACTCTAAGTGATCTGACATTCAATTCCTGAGTTATTTAACCAGCTTGGTAACACTTCAGCTGCTAAGCTAATTTTAGAGCCAGTTCAACAATTTAGAAATGGCTGATCAGATAACTTAGATCCAGCAGATGGCTCAGCATGTGTAAACACAATTAGGTATTCAGAGCTGTTCAGAACTGTTTGGAGTGTCCTTGAATGGCTCTAAACAGCTCCAAACACCTACTGCATTTATAGATGGGCCTGCAGGGCTTATGAGTTGGCATCTGCATCTGTAAATGCAACTAGGTGTTCAGATGTAACGTCTACCATGGATGTTTGCCTGACTTAGGCTTCGTTGGTTGCGGTGATCCTAAGCAGTCAATAGTATAAGGGTTGGTGAGGACCTCAGGGTACTCAGCTGGATGTGGGGCTAGATCCCCATTTAACGCTATGAAGCTGTGTAAGTCCTCTGCTTGGGGGATGTTGCTGGGAGGGGACTCCAAATATACGGCGAGGTTCCACAAGGGGTGATCAATAACGTAGATGGTTCAATAGGGCTTGGCAACTCATTCGTTGAGGTAGAGGTGAACACGATGGAATACTGATCTGATAGGATATGGATCCACTGCCCAGAATGGGAACTCGGGATAAGCTCACGGGGATCCCTGGTCTAAGGGGATATGCCAGAGGACTCACTTCAAGGGGGAGATCCCTGTAGAGAATAGGACTGAGAGTGGTATTGGAAGAAGACCAAGATGGCGATCCTTGGTCTTCGAGTCGTACTACTTATACAGTTATGTGTGGGCTTTAAAGCGCCACTCCAAGAAGTACCAGCCAATAGCGTAAGTAGAGCAAACCCTAATACAGCTATCCTAGTATGAGTCACATCGAGTCATGATCCGATCCGAGAACTATCACATGTATCATACAATCACATGCACCAGAGCTTACCCAGCTTACTGATCCAACAAGTCCATGACAACTCTGTCATCCCTGACTCACCCCCCTTTCCCATTCTGGCTCTCACCACCACTGCTCTCACTGCACTGATCGAAGAGTCCACACCCCCTGCCGAGTCACCTAAGTCCCCCAAACCATCACAACCCATGCCTATCATCGTCCCCTTCTCTGTCAACACACCCATCGTCGTCCATGCACCTGCCACCCCCACCGATCCACTTGTAACCACTGCCCTAACTCCACCACCCACCATCCCCGCTACCCATGTTCCAGTCCCACCATTCCCCGCTGGAATGGATCACATGTTCACACCTATTCCTCAGACCCAGGTCATTGAGCCCGATCCGGCACTGGCCCTCCTAGATGACAAGGAGGATGACAAGGAAAATAGCAACCCCTGCATCCCCTTCTTTCCCAATGACCCTAGTGCATAGCGTGGGTAACCCATGGGTGACTATGTCATGGACGCGTATTATTTTTATCTTATTTTTGCGTATTTATACGCATTTATTTGGTGAAGATATAAAGGGCCAAAGTACTGATACGAGTCAGTCACACGGGCTGCCACCCATGTGCACGTGATCATGGGACAAGAATCCCTTATACGTCTTACAGAGTTCTGATTGGATGGAAGGAGATGGAAGACTCTAGAAGGATCTAGAATAGACATATGTCATGATTAGTAGTATACGCTTACTCGCTGTATTAGGTTTTACTCAGCAAGTGGAGCCGCTCGTAAGCGCGATGACATGTGCATCAGTCAGCACAATAAGATGTGCTATTAATAGACACGATGTGTCAGCTCCTGAGTCAAGGAGTCTTACTGTACACTTAGTAATAGTGTTTAGACTCAGTTCAAGCTCAGCTACAGTAGCGTATATAAACCCTCATGTAGCGTCCTGAGTGGAACCAACTTGTCCTCTTGGTTCTCCACTCAGGTGCGTATTCCCATGTACTCTCCACACTCCATCAATCCAACTTGTCCTCTTGGTTCTCCACTCAGTGTGCCGCCGTGTGATCCCTGTGGTTAAAGTCCTGTATAAGGTCTTACATGTTCCACGCACTCCACGTCGACTGCACATCTAGCACGTGACTTGTCTCCACGTTAAGTTGGGTGTGTCACCGGTTCAGTTCACTTAAACCTTTGCCTTGCTTAACGTAGCGCGGCAGTCACACCGCTACAGACTAGACCTCTACCCACACCCACACCCACCAAAAACCCATACCCAGGCTCATGGGTATGGGTTCCTGCAGCCACGGGTATGGGTCCCAGCGTGTTACATTTCGACTCGGAAGTGGACACTGACGCTTGGGGATGACACCACGTCAGCAGTACATCGTCATGGACTTGTTGGATCAGTCAGCCGGGTAAGCTCCGGCGCATGTGATTGTGTACGATAACGGATCGGTTTGTGATTGGTACAATAACGGCTTGTGACTCATTCCTAGGATAGCGGTATTAGGGTTTATGCTACTTATGCTATTGGCTAGGATACATCGAAGCGGCGCTTGAAAGCCCGCGAGTAACTGTATAAGTAGTTGAGGTTGAAGACCAGGATTGCCATCTTGGTCTTCTTCAATACCACCATCCTCTTCATCTTGTCATCCTTAGGGCTCTCCTCCTTTCGAAGTGAGTCGCCTCCAGCATATCCCCTTAAGACCAGGGATCCCCGTGAGCTCATCCCAAGTTCCCCTTCATGGGCAGTGGACACGTATCCCCTCGGATCGGTATATCACCGCATATTTCTCTATCACAACGAGCGAGTCAGCAAGCCATACAGCTACATCTATATCGTCGACCACCCATCCTGGAGAACCATTGTTCCTCTCAACGAGCCTCCCATTAACGTCCCTCAAGAGGAGGACCTCCACGCATTCATTGCCTTAAACAGGGATCTAGCCCCACATCCAGCTGAGTACACCGACGCTATCACCAACCATCTCTTCTATCAACCGTTTAGGATCGCCGCATCTACCAAGGCCTAAGTCAAGCAAACGTCCATGGTAGACGTTACATTAAGACCAAGATCCACCGTGGCCAATCCTAAAACAAAAGACCTCTGGGTGCCCTTCTGCCCCTACTTCATCGAACGATGAGGAGAACACAATGTTCCCAAAAGATATCTCCAATCTGCTTTCTGGAAAGATGATGCCGAAGTCCCCGGATACATTGCCTATTACATCGACTCACAAGACCGACAACACCTCATCCCAGTCGAGTTCAACTTCGACTTCGTGTGCTGGACAGAAATCCGCTGGAGCGACGCTAGCAACAAATTCCAAGTCACCAAACCAGCATCCTCAGCCCTTAACCTCGATATCCTCAACAGCCAAGTAGTCACCCGTGATCAGTGGGGCCTCATCGATGGCTAAACAGAAGAACCAGCTCGATCACCCACTCCCAAGACTCCTGCACCATCCCCATCACTTGCCAGCAACCCCGAAGATATCCATATCCTCAAAAACGAACAAGAAGAAGAAGCCCTAGAGCTTATCGCTAAGTCCATCCCCACCACTATGAGTCAGACAATTACCCACGAACAAATGTGAATTGGCACAGCACTATTCGACACCAAATACCCTTGACACCCCGATGACCCGCCACCCAGGGGAGATCCCAGAGACAACAACGGCGGGAACGGGGGAGGAGGCGACGGAGGAAATGGAGGAGAAGGACCCCTTGCCGCAACAGCACCCATCGATCCTGCTCAGCTAACCGACCGATTTGTCGGAAAAGAACCCACCATCTTCAAAGGAGAACGAGACAAAGCGGAAGTGTTCCTGTCCCAATGGAACCGATTCGCAGGGGTCAACAAATTCAACAGAAGCATCAGCCACCCCTATACAAAAGCAATGATGTTCCTCACGTACATCCAAGGGGACCTTGTGGACGAATGGGCCACCAAGACAGCAGAATGGCTCAACAAACAAACGGATCAACATGATCCTTGGCTTTGGAATGGCGTTGAAATCGCCTTCAAAAGACAGTTCCGTGACAATCTGGAACAAGAGAATGCTCGCCTAGAGCTCGACAAAGGATTCCGCATGACAGGAGGAGACATTGACAGCTATGTGACTAAATTCGAAAAGATGGTCCACTTAGCTGGTTACTGCCTAGACGAACCACTAGTCCTCGACAAGTTTACAAGGGGGCTGCCCATGGACCTCTACCAAAACGCCTACCAATTCCACGACCCTAGGAACTATTCGCAATGGAAGACCGCTGTAATCGAGCAACAAAAGAAATACCTTCACATGAAGGCCAGGCAAGATGGGTTCAGATGACAACCTGCACACATCTGCAAATGTGGACCCTGTCAAAGCTGTCAGGGACTGGTTGGCAACAGTCGCCAACCAGTCCCTGACAGCTTTGACAGGGTCCATGTTTGCAGATGCAACAACGACCCAAGCAGCAACAGATGCACTTCCAAGCACCGCAGAGGCCAAACCAACCGACATGGCGGCAATACCAAGGACACCCAGATGCGATGGATACCACCCCAGGAAGAATCCGAGCTCAAGTAGCCGAAGTGGGCAACCCAAACCGCCCAGAAATCAACCACCCGCGACACCCATCCACCCTTCCCAGCCAGGGGAGGATTCATCCAACGGGGACGCGGGGGACAAGGCATCTTCAATGCTAAGGACATCACCTGTTTCAACTGCGGATGTAAAGGTCACTTCTCACGAGAATGCTTCCAGCCTCGTCAGCAACGTCAAGGGACCCACCGAGCCTCCTCACGGATGGAGCGCCTACATCGAAGAAGTTCCTACCGCACCCCTGAGTGTCGCGGAGGAACCACTCATCAATCTAGATGAGCCTACCACCTCGTCGCAAGAAACCGAAACGCCGATAACCCTCATGATGGGTAAAATGGCGGAGCTCCACAATCAGATGGGGGAATGGATGAGAAAGGATTTTCCCGATGCCCTCACCCATTGGCCTGGGTGAGGGCTTCTCAATGTAACTCGCAGTTCATAACGCGCTATCGATCTATGCATGTTTCAGTTTCAATCTGCACGAGTAACTCAATGGCCGACAAGAAAGCACTGGTGGACTCAGGAGCCACCAATAACCCCATGCATCCCAACTTCGCCAAGCAAATGGGCATCAGGATCAAAGAACTAGAAAGACCCCACAACATCTGGAATATTGACGGAACACACAACAAAGGGGGCAAAATCACCCATTACACAGACCTAAACGTCCAGACCGACGGAAAGATAAAAACCATCCCATTCTTCATCACAGACATAGGGGGAGAAGCCATCATCCTAGGGTATCCCTGGCTAGCCACCTTCCAACCCCACATTCACTGGGCCTCTGCCACCATGGATACAAAGCAGTATCCCATCGTCATACGTACCACCAACCTGCTTTGACCATTCACCCTCAAAACTGCAGTAGAACAGCTGCGACAAACCTTGGAACAAGTGATCAACACGGAGAAAGAACACATTCTCATGGAGCTGGAAGAAGACTCACTCCCCATACACCTACGGACCATGGCAACGGAACTGGCAATCGACGCAAAGCAGTACACAGAAAAGAAGGAGATCCCAGATGAATACAAACGGCACGCAAAAGTATTCAGCGAAGAGGAATCACACCATCTCCCGCCTTCCAGACCCTGGGATCATGCAATCGAATTCAAACCAGGAGCACCCAACACAATTGACTGCAAAGTCTACCTGGTAAACCAAACAGAAGACAAAGCACTCAAGGAATGGCTTGAAGCCAAACTGGCAAAAGGATACATTAGACCATCGAAATCCCCGTATGCATCCCCTTTCTTTTTCACCAAAAAGAAAGACGGAAAGCTACGACCAGTACAGGACTACAGGACGATCAACAAATGGACCATATGCAATCAGTATCCACTCCCCCTCATACCAGAACTCATCGCAGACCTTAGCGGCGGAATAATCTTCTCAAAGTTCGACGTACGATGGGGGTATAACAATATACTCATCAAAGATGGAGATCAGGAAAAGGCAGCATTCAAGACAAAATATGGCCTATACGAACCACTGATAATGTACTTCGGACAAACAAACTCACCAGCCACATTCCAAGCCATGATGAACTACATCCTCAAACCAATAATCGAGTACTTCGAGCTTAAAGGAACCATCATACGGGCATATATGGATGACATCGGCGTAGCAACTTCAACCACGGAACAAGATCACACAGAGGCCGTACACGCAATTTTGAATCTCCTAGAAGAACACGACCTGTACCTGAAACCAGAGAAATGCACCTTCCACTCTTCGTCCCTCGATTACCTGGGGGTAATTATTGAAAAGGGGGTGATTCGCATGGACCCCATCAAAATTTCGGGCATACGCGAATGGCCTACCCCAAAAACTGTCAAACAGGTGTGATCCTTCCTAGGCTTCTGCAACTTTTACTGCACTTTCATCCAAAATTTTGCCACACAACGCACGACCCCTCAACAAACTCACACGCAAGGACACGGAATGGATATGGGGAACAGATCAACAACAAGCCTTCGACAAACTCAAGGAACTCGTAACACAAGAACCGGTACTCAAACACCCGGAATTAGACAAACCCTTCGAACTAGAAGTCGACGTGTCAGGATATGCCATAGGAGCCGTACTACTCCAATGGGGTGAAGACAACAAACGCCACCCCATTGCGTACTATTCGAACACCCTCAACGCGGCCAAACGAAACTACGACATCTACTGTCACGTTCTACCCTTTAGCGCCCTTGCACGTGACCGTGGGAGAAGACGTCCTCAGGAAGAAGCGATAACTTGGCACAAGTTATCAGCGCCAATCCTCGGCAACCGCCGAGCGCCCGGGATATTGATGGCCATCACGTGACCTGGCACATGACCTGCTCTAGAAGGTTCCAGAAGAGTCCAGATGAGCACGTGCCCGGATTAGCTTGTGAATGGAACCAGTACGTTCAGTAGCCGGTGGACTCTTATCTATGACGTCATGGTCTGGACCCTTGCCTCGTGCCCTCTTATCTCTGACTCACACCAAGAGCGCCTTATGCCATTGGTTGCTATTGTTAGCTGTACTAGGGTTCATGACTCAACTCAAGGTTCGGGCTGAGCTTGAAAGCTCCCTGGACGCGTATAAGTAGAGACGATGTGGATCCCTATGATCCCCATCTTAGAAACATCTTGGATTCCCTCTTCCCTCCTTACTCCTACCTCTTCATGTAGCTGCTGGCCTTTGCCCTTCATTGCATTGGTTCCTAGTTTATACTACCTCTGAATGTGGAGTCGATGTTATCCCCCTCTATGATCCTCAGTGTGCCCTCGGAGTCTGTCCCGCCACTGTGACCTTTCCCTTTCCACTATGGGTTGTGCTGCAAAGCCAACTCCTGTCTGTCATTACGACGATCGTGACACCTTCCCAGCGTACGACTTCAGCATTCTCAGTGTTCGACAACCGAGACCCAAGTCGGGTACCACAACGGGCTGGAAGAACCGTTACATCTACAACCTAGAGTTACTGGCCATAGTCAAAGCCCTACGCAACTGGAGACAATACCTCGCAGGATCACCACACAAAATCAAAGTGTTCTCGGACCACATGAACCTACAGTATTGGAGATCCCCTCAAAAGATATCTAGACGCTGTACGAGCTCGAAAGTGCGTGAGTGAGTAAGAGAGGGCTGAGGATGGGACCAAACAGAGAAGGGGAAAAGAAGGGTGTTGTCGCTGAGCCTTAGTGGGAACGAGTGCCCAAATCTTGGTTGTCGATGACTTCCGAAGTGCTGAGCGAGTAAACAAGACTATCGAGCGAGGCTTGAGACACGCGTATCGACGACGCGGAGGCACTAAAAAGGGGGGGGCAAAAGCGATGCAATGAGTTGTTACGGTCGAGCGGGTGTCTTTGACTTAGACCGGCCCCGTCGAATCGATACTTAGTCACACGAGAGAAAAGAGATGAGAGTCGCAAAAGACGCAGGGAAAAAGGGATGATATTACTGAGCGTGATTCTGAGTCCTTATATACCTTGTGTACCTGTAAGTAAGGGAACTTGTCATTGCAAACGCTAAGTCAAAAGTTGTGAGGGAGAGTAGGTCGAAGTGGGGAAAAGTAAAGTAAAGGAGTCCAAGGGATAGCAAGAGACTACGAAAGACAGACAGACAGACGGTCGTAAGGCTAAGGTGAAGTTTTACGGTCCCTGGCGCTAGTGGCGTCGACGGCGTGTACTGTACTCGGGCAAGCGTTGAGATGAAACGGGGGAGTAAAGCAAAGAAGGAGAATGGTGACAAGGAAGAAGGAGAATGGCAACAAGGAGTCTAACTGGTTGAAGGAGGGAGGTCGAAGAGGCGACGTGGGTGGTGTCGACGAGGCGCACTAAGTCGTGAAACGAGGGTGAGAAGTAGGTAAGAAAAATAAAGAAAATCAGGCGCGCCTTTGTCCGAGACAAAGAATGCCGCTCTAGACCACTCAACGGCCGTGGGTGTAAGCATGGATTGTGTTTAGGGTTTTGGGGACGACAGACGAAAAGCGGCGAGCAGGGCGAAAAATGATGAGTTAGGCTGTTCCGAGGCAGGACCCTTGACGATGTCGCGGACGAGAGGTCATTTGAGTAGTAGATGATCGAGGGTGAGGGTCGGAATCAGGAATGTAATCAGTTATGGCCATAGAAAAGAGCAACAAGGGTGAGACGAGATGATGGGGAGATGGAAGAGTGGGGGAAATGAGGTGAGGAGGGAAGGTGCGTTGAACACGAGTTGGTGGCAGTTTGGTGATCATCTGCGATAGGCAGTCGAGTCACATGCCGAGCCGACAAGACTGAAATGGTCAATAATGGGTGGATTCGCGCTTGTAACGCCACGACAGGGGCATTAGGTACAACGTGTACAACGTTAAGTCAACGGGATCGGAAAGGCGTGAGTCGGTTAAGACTCAGTTCGGTGATGCACAAGTATCGCTCGGTTTCCCTGGAACCGAGGACAGTAGTAGGAAGGCAGGGCTCAAGCGCAACGGCGAGCGACAGGGTAGACTCAAGCGCAAAGGCGAGTCGAGGGTCATTCGTGAGGCAAAGACAATGTGGTATATACACAAGAAGTCAAGTCTACCGTACAAGCTAGGTAAGGCGTGACTTATATACTGTTACAGGATGTTTGTGAGGAGCAAACATATGGCGCGATCATGAGTCGAGAGTCCTGAAGCATAAACAAAGGGAAGAGTCATATGTGGTACAAGTGGGTCCCGCGGGGTCACGCGCGCCTCAGAAATGGTCAGCGGATGAAAAGAAGTGTAAAACGACCAACCCTATCGCCGAGGCGCAAGGTGCGAGATAAGAATCCGGAAGCGCGAGTCATTGGATCGTATCGTAATCGTACAACCAAGTTAATGGGTAATATTGTAACATTACCCCCCCGTCAGAATTGAAGTTGCCTCGACTTCAACTAGTTGCTCGTGTAAGCATAGTCCTCTTCGGCAGGGATGTTAGCAGGGACAGGAGAGGGGGTGTGGGGGCAAGTGTGTCGGCGCAAGAACATGAAGCGTCCTCTTTCTCCACAGTCCCAACACATCTCATACATGGGGCACTTAATTTCCTTGTGGGTGGCATCATACCGCAGGCATTTCCCACACCACCGAGGGTGGGAATCCGGGTCTACATGCGCAGGCGTCATGGGAGAGAGTCGTCAAATGAGACAAACATCGAGCCTGTGAGCTCAACTCCCGCACCACTGGCACGGCTCCCTCACTCGTTGCTCGGGACACTGAGCCACTAAGTGTTTTGTCGACTTACACTGGAAACACTTGCGCTTGCGCCCACCACCTTCCCCATGGAGGCGGGGCATCTTGCTAGGCCCATCGTTACGGGGAACGAGGGGGGTAGGCTCCGGCGAGCCTCGAGGGCGCACAGGCTTCGCATGGAGCTTGGCGTACTTGTCGGCAATGAGAGGGATGGCCCGAGCGTACTGAAGACACTTTCGGACTGACGAGAAGTCCAGGTCGAGATGGAACTGATCCCACGTCAGCTCTGTCTCCAGACGCCGGATGTCCAATTGATGGGTGTGGATGGCGTCTCAGCGCGTGAGGCATTCATGGAGACGGGAAACCTCGGCGTGAAGATGGGGGTTATGAAGCTCGGTTAGTACCTCGTTAAGAACGATGGTACGGGGATCACAGGGGTGGAACATATTAAGCTGGTTGTCAGTTATGTGTTGTGCGAGCTGACCAGTATAGACTTCAGTGAGGAAGACTTGGGATGCGTAACAGGGGTGGCCCTTTCCCATAGTCCCGACGACCTCCTGGTAGTTGTGGCGGTAGTATATGTACCACACTGTTTGCTTAACGGTGCCCATCTCCCCGACCAGAAGTGGGAAGAAGGTGGGAGCGGCGGGGTCGTTGAGGAAAAAGGGGATACCGGGGTCTTCGTTCTCCTTATCCTCCTCATTGTCAAGGAGGGCAAGGGCAGGGTTGGGCTCGACCATTCAAGTCTGAGGAACTGGTGTGAACGTATAATCCATTCCAGCGGGGAATGGTAGAGTCGGGATGTGGGTAGTGAGGACGGCGGGAGGTGACAGTGGCGGCGGGGGAGTGATGGGGGCGATGGCCTCAGGTGGGTATGTGGGCGTGGCGGGGACATGGACAGTAACCGGCGTATCGACAGAGAAGGGGACAACGAGAGTCGGGGGGTATTCGGTCATCTTAGTGAGTGGAGTGGACTCTTCTGCTAGTGAGGCTAGGGCGGAGAGAGAGAGCGCGAGGACGGGGCGAGGGGGAGAATCGGGAATCACAGAGTACGGCGTACGACCCTCTGGTTTGGAGGGGACACCAAGATCCTGCGAAGGCACGGTTAGGTTTTCGAGAATGATCTCGACTGGGCGGCAGGTTTGTATGGTAGAGATAACTGGAGTCGTGGCCATGGTAGAGTTAAGGATGGGGAATGGGGTTGTTGTGGTGTCAACGGGGTGTATTTTATATCTTTTGTCCAGCCCCTTCGGCGGTAGGGTTCAGGTGATAGAAGTCGGTGATTAGGTCTGGCGCGTGTCGAACATTCTCAAGAGGTTCCCATGTGCTGTTGCTTATTGGGAAGCCTTTCCACTGGACAAGGAATTGAAGTTTGCGCCCTCGTCCATGTGATCAGGACTGCAGGATGCGCTCCACTTCAAACTCTTCTTCTCCATCGATCAGATCAGGAGGCAGGCACATGAAGTTTGCGCCGTGTAGCTCCATCTCCTTATATGGTGTTAGGAGATTTGCATGGAAGACCGGATGTATCTTCCACGTGTTTGGGAGTTCTAGTTCATATGAGACGTCCGAGAGAACGTGTTTCACTCGGAACGGGCCGTGACGCTTTGGGGCTAGTTTTGCGGTGGGGTAGAAGGTCCAGAGGTTTGTGCCCTCCAACCAGACCATGGCGCCTTCTTGATAAGGGATGAACCGGGTTTTGCCGCGCCTCCCCATCAATTCCTGTGTGTGTTTGATACAGTCTTGCGCATGCTGTCATCTGATGACCATCTCTTCTAGGCGCTGTTCGACGGATGGGGATGACGTGGGTTTTGGTGTCCACATGGTACGTGGTTCCCATCCCATGATAAGCGAGAAGGGCGATTCCTTTGTGGTCGCGTTAGGCCAGGCGTTGTGCGCGAATTGGGCCACCGGTAAGGCTTCAGCCCAATTGTCCTGCTGCACATTGCTCCAATGCCGAAGGTACTGCTCCAACCATTGGTTTGTCCGCTCTGACTGTGTGTCCGTTTGAGGGTGGTAGGCAGACGATATATTTTGGCGGATTCCGAGGACCTTGCAAAGATTGGTCATAAATGCGGATGTAAATTGGGGGTCTCGGTCCGTGATGATTTTTCGGGGGATGCCGTAATGGGGGTATACGTGACGGAGGTAAAGGCGTGCTACTCCTTCTGCTGTGATCGACTCGTTGCATGGGATGAAGATTGAAGCTTTCGAGCAGTCGTGGTCCGTGATGGTGAGTATGGAGTCGTATCCGTCTGATGGAGGGAGTTTAGTGATGAAGTCCATGGCAACGACCTCAAATGGTTCAGCGTTCGGGTCTGTGGTGATGGGGAATAGGTGTGGTTTTTGACGGTGAGGGTTGATCTTGTTTGCCTGGCATGTTGCACATCCTTTGACATAGTCTTCTACGTCTTTGCGCATGTTGGGCCACCAGTAGTCGTGTTGTAGTAACTCGTAGGTGTTTGCGATTCCCGGGTGTCCCATGGCAGGTGTATCATGAAAAAAGGTTATTATCCCCCGTTTAAGGTCATTGTCGCCCACGACAACTAATGCGTCGTTCTTCCACCACAGTCCCCCCACCTTCTTCAGGTTGTGGGGCTCGACCCATCGCAGTACGTCCTTCTCGTCCAGGTTTTGCGATATCTGGGTCCAAATGTCCATATCGTGCATGGACATCTCCGTCGCTCGAAGGAAGCGTTCCGCAGGGAGGACAATAATGTCATTGTTGTCCTCTTCATGTGCTGCGTAGTCCGCTCTTCGCGACAAGGCATCCGCACGACTGTTTCTGACTCCGGAGATGTGTTTCAGAAGGAAATCGTACTCCGAGAGTTCCAGGAACTTGCGCGCGACTCGTCTGCTGATTTTTCTCGGTTCTTTCCAATACTGGAGATTGGCGTGGTCGGTGTGGATGATGATCTTATGGGGGGAACCGACAAGGTAGGTGTGCCATGTTCGTAAGGCTTTGACCACTGCCAGCAGTTCTCTGTCGTAGATATCATAGTTGTGTTCCACTTGGCTGAAGGATTTAGAATGGAACGCGATGGGGTGCAACTTTTGATCCAGGCTGAGCTGACTAAGCACGGCTCCGATGGCGACATTGGATGCGTCGACCTCCAATTCAAATGGTTTTGTGAGGTCGGGGAATAACAATGTGGGTTCGCGCTGGATGCTGCGTTTGACATTGTCGAATGCGTCTTGCTCTCGTTGTCCCCAGCGCCATGGGGTGTCTTTACGGGTTAAGTCGTGTAGTGGTCGTGCGAGTGCAGAGAATCCTCGGATAAACCGTCGGTAAAAGTTGCAGAACCCGAGGAATGCGCGTACTTCGCGAAGGTTTCTCGGGGCTGGCCACTCTCGGATTCCCCGTACTTTTACGGGGTCCATCCGCAGATTCCCATGCCCTATGATCAATCTGAGGTACTCGACTTCAAGTACTTCGAATTTGCATTTTTCTGGTTTGATGTAGAGGTTGTGTTCTTCGCACAAGCGGAGAACTTCGTGTACTATGGCGCGGTGGTGGGGATAATTGAGAGGTGTGGCGATTAGAATGTCGTCCATGTAGACGATCACTTCGTTTGTGAGGGTGAGAGGTCAAAACGTGTCGTCCATCATCACTTGGAATGTGGAGGGGGAATTGGTGAGTCCAAAATACATGACGAGGGGTTCATACAGCCCCTGATTGGTTTTGAAGGCGGCTTTCCACTCGTCTCCTAGCTTAACCCGCACGTTGTTATACCCCCATTTAACATTGAGTTTCATGTACAAACGTGCATCGCGTATTTGATCAACGAGTTCTGGGATCAGGGGGAGTGGGTAGTGGTTACGGACTGTAAGTTCGTTCAATCGTCTATAGTCTTGAACGGGGCGGAGCTTGCCGTCCTTTTTCTTAATGAAGAAGAAGGGAGAGGCGTAGGGCGACTTAGACGGACGAATGTACCCCTTTGCGAGTTGTTCGTTGAGGAAAACGGTTAAAGCCTCCTGTTCGTTCTGTGCGAGCGGGTAGACCTTGCAATCCAATGAGGCAGGGGCGTTGGGAAGGAGGTCTATGGCGTGGTCCCAGGGGCGAGAAGGAGGAAATCGATGAGACGCCTCCTCGTCAAAGATTTTATGATGGCATCGGTATTCCTCTGGGATCATCTCCTCAAACGTACGCTCCTTCCTTTTTGTGGCTTCCTGTTGTGCTAACTCAGAAGCAGTTGTGGTCTTCTGCAAAAAGGTGATCTGGGGCTCCCGCTCATCATCCATGAGCTGTTCCCACGCTTCCTCGTCAAGTTCATACGTCTCCAATGCCCGAATGGAAGCTTCCATGGGCGTGGCTTCGTCTGACAAGTGAAGGCTCGAGACCACGACCGGCTGAAACTCTTCGTTCAGTGTCGCGTCTCCCCACTTGATTGCAGGCTCGAAGGCTGTGAACCAAGGGTATCCTAGGATCACTTCGTCCCTTCCCAAGTTGGTGACTAGGAATCGAAGTGTCCTCTCCTCCTTTCCCGTTCGTACGGTGAGGTCTGTGTATTGTGTGATTGCACCGTCTTGGTTATGGGTGCCATCTACGTTCCAAATGCGGATAGGGTGGGTGACATCCCTTGTCCCGATTTGGAGTCTTTTTAGAAGCGAGGAGCATATAAAGTTGTTGGTAGCTCCCGAGTTGATAAGGACTTGTTGTTCGGCCGTTGCGTGTACAGATTTGAAGAGAACTGGAATTCGCATAGATCGGTATCTGCTAGTTGTCATGGACGCGTATTATTTTTATCCTATTTTTGCGTATTTATACGCATTTATTTGATAGAGATATGAAGGGCCAAAGTGCTGATACAAGTTAGTCACACGGGCTGCCACCCATGTGCACGTGATCATGGGACAAGAGTCCCTTATACGCTTACTTAGTTCTGATTGGATGGAAGGAGAGGGAAGACTCTAGAAGAATCTAGAATGTATAGACGTCATGATTAGTAGTATACGCTTACTCGCTGTATTAAGTTTTACTCAGCAAGTGGAGCCGCTCGTAAGCGCGATGACATGTGCATCAGTCAGCACAATAAGATGCGCTATTATTAGACACGACGCGTCAGCTCCTGAGTCAGGGAGTCTTACTGTACACTTAGTAATAGTGTTTAGACTCAGTTCAAGCTCAGCTACAGTAGTGTATATAAACCCCCATGTAGCGTCCTGAGTGGAACCAACTTGTCCTCTTGGTTCTCCACTCAGGTGCGTATCCACTGTACTTCCTACATCCTCCAATCTAACTTGTCCTCTTGGTTCTCCACTCAGCGTGCCACAGTGTGATCACTTGTAGATTGCGTCTTGCATAAAGACCACAAGTTCTACTCTCTCCACTGTGACTGTACGTTTGGCGCGTGACTTGTCTCCGCGTCGGGTTGAGTGTGCTTACCTGTACGGTTCACTCTAGTTTGCACTTGACTTGACGTAGCGCGGCAGTCGCACCGCTACACTAGTGTACACGTTCAAATTTAATGCTCTAGCCCAGGCCGCCGGGTTCAAGCGTCGAGAAAATCCTCTCAACCAAACAGTTTTTCCACCATGAGGTCTCGCACCTCCTGGGTTTGCGCTTTCATCGCTGCAATCTGTAGATCCACCTGCTCTTCATTCGATAATACGCGACTAGATTGTATGGCAAAAGAAGAGACGGTGGGAGTTGGTACACTTGGACTCGTGGAAGTCGTGGCCGATGATCGTGGGGACACGGGGGTTGGCACCATGGCAGATGTAGTGGCAGCCACTTGCACGCCCTTTTGAGGACAGTTACGCGAGATGTGCCCCTGCGCGCGGCATCTAAAACATCGTCCCTCCTTTTGAAGTTGAATCTTGTCGGTATCGGTGAGGGCCACGGAGGCTCTGGTGTGTCCAACGTCCATGGCGTTGGGATCGCGGGTTCCTTTGAGAGCTTGGACCCACTGCTCTTGGCTTTGGCCACCTTTCTTTCGCTGGGGTTTTCCTTTGCCGAGGCGGTCCTTAAGAATGAGATATTCAGCTTGTTGCAATCGGGCGGCCGCCTTCCACTGCTCCCAGTTGACAGGGTGCTGGAAGCGGACAGCGTTGACTACTAACTGGTTTGGTAGTCCGTCCTGGAATAACTCCAGCGTCGTGGCTTCGTCGGGGTTGTACCCTGCTTTTGTGACGAGATTCTGGAAGGTTGCGACGTACGTGTCAATGTCTCCTCCCCTCATAGTGAGATTCTGGAGCGCCTTTCGTGCGTTGGCTTGTTCTGAAGTGTCGGTGTAGGCTTGCACAAATCGATCTCTGACGGTAGCCCATAAAACCTCGTTGTTTCGGTTGACTCCTGCCGCGATCTGGTCCTCTAGCCACTGCACCTGCTCGTCGACCCAATCATTCACTAGTGGGCCTCAGATGTATGACAGGAAGGTCATGGCTCGCGAGGCCGGGATTGAGAGCTGGTTGACGGTGGGGTTCATTTCCTTATAGAGTCGAAATGCTCGCAAGAAAGCCTTGCTCTCGTCTCTAACTCCGGTGAACTCGGGAGGGGGGTTCCCTCCCAGTCGTCCGTTCCCTCCGGGGGCTGGTGCTGCTGGCGTGGCTCCTCCTGGTACGGCGCCACCGCCACCTCCACCACCACCACCACCACCACCACCACCACCACCAGATGGTACCGGTGCGCTACCACTGGGTGGGTTGGGTGCTCCTCCTCCTCCAGCGCTACCGCTGGTGAGGGTCGTACTAGCCGAGGCTTGCTGGGTTTGGGACATAGCGTAAGTTGGGAAATGTGTCGTTGGGTTGGGCAGATTCATTGTGGGTATGGAAACACTGGGTGATGGGGAATCGTCGTCGATGACAATGCCAGGAGTAGGGTGAGTCGTAAGGGGTCCAACTCTGAGTGCCTGAGGTACTATACTGATAGTGTACCACTGGCCTTTCTTTGCAGAGTAGTCAATATATGCCCACTGTTGTAGTTCTTCAAGATAGTGAACCTGTCGGTATTTCTGGGTGTTTGGGTGGAAGAGGAAATAACCCTCTACTCCTTCATGTTCTTTCCAGACAATGGCTCCCTTGATTTTATCGGAGAGTTCATCGTCGCTATATCGGTCAATGTATTCTGCCTGAAACTGGGATCGGCTGCAACTGTGAAGATTCGCCACTGTGAGAGACTTGACTTAATGTAACACCACCACAGGGGTGTTAGGTACGACGTGTACAACGTTAAGTCAACGGGATCGGAAAGGCGCGAGTCGGTTAAGACTCAGTTCGGTGATGCACAAGTATCGCTCGGTTTCCCTGGAACCGAGGACAGTAGTAGGAAGGCAGGGCTCAAGCGCAACGGCGAGCGACAGGGTAGACTCAAGCACAAAGGCGAGTTGAGGGTCGTTCGTGAGGCAAAGACAATGTGGTATTTACACAAGAAGTCAAGTCTACCGTACAAGCTAGGTAAGACGTGACTTATATACTGTTACAGGATGTTTGCAAGGAGCAAACATATGGCGCGATCATGAGTCGAGAGTCCTGAAGCGTAAACAAAGGGAAGAGTCATATGTGGTACAAGTGGGTCCCGCGGGGTCACGCGCGCCTCAGAAATGGTCAGCGGATGAAAAGAAGCGTAAAATGACCAACCCTATCGCCGAGGCACAAGGTGCAAGATAAGAATCCGGAAGCGCGAGTCATCGGATCGTATCGTAATCGTACAACCAAGTTAATGGGTAAAATCATAACATCACCGGCTTTGGGTATCAATGTTTCCTTTAACAAATAACAACATTGCCGACTCTGAATCACTTGTGTGTTACTTCAAACCATGGCAAACTAATGGTCAGCTGTTCATCCTACTGTCTATAGAGAAGTTATGGTACAGGGTAGTGTTGGCCTACTGGTGTAGTGGTTTTTGTACACTATATGATGTTGCATCATCTGTAGTAAGGATGCAAGTTCAAATCCAGTACAATGCAGTTTGTTCCTTTGTAATTTGTAATAGGGACTTGTAATACTAAGATATTAACCGTAAGGTAATAATGATATGATGAAATAGAGTATGATTAAGACTACAATACGATAAGGACTATGGTATAATAAGGACTCATAATATGATAAGATCTGGAAGAGAATGATAAGATATGATTGAGAAATATAATGAGGTGTAGTACGATTGCAATTTTTCTCCCCTCCTGTGGTGTGCAATTGTAATCGCGATTGTTATAGCGATTATAAAGCCGCTTATCAGTCTATTGTAAGCGCGATTGGAATGAGGATTATAATGCCGATTATCAGAATTTCACCCGGGGATTATCATGATTACAACGCCCGTGATTTATTAGATCAGATTACATCATTATAATATGATATAAGGTGCCTTCCCAATTTTGCGACACCCAGGGCCAACTTCGAGCTTGCATCAAAGAGGAGGGGGTCAACCTCTTTCCTAGTGATGGGCTTGAAGGGCCTGGTCAGAAGTGGAGGCGGGCCATCGGGTTGGGCAGGTTTGATGTCACCCAGGGCATCCGTGGAGATGAAGAACTTGTGTCCTAATGCCGCTGAGATGTCCTGTTGCTCTGTCATGGTGGTGCCATTGGGTTGGCAGAGGGCTGGGATGCCGGAGAGGCAGCATCTGTGGCACCAGGAGGCAATGTCCCATATGTTCCTGCATTCGATCGCTTTGTTGTAGTGGGCTCACTTGCTTTGCGTGTGGCTGCCTTCAATTGTTTCTTGGCTGCATGCCTGGCTGGGGAGTAGTGATTGGCTTGGGTCACCCCCGGGTATTTTTGGAGCTACCTGTACCTGACCCGGACAAAACCTGTACCCGTGACGAGGGGTAGGGTTTTTCTCGGGTTCGGGTGTGGGTTTAGATGGGTCACACGGGTACGAAAACCCGTGTGGGTTTTCGGGTCACATGTGCATATGCACATCAAGTGTATTGATATTATATACACTAATACTACAGTACTACGGCACTGTTGTTGTTGTTGTCCTTCGCATCATCATCGTTGTCCTTCGCGTTGTCATTGTCGTCCTTCGTGTCGCCGTTGTCGTTCTTCGCATTGTCATCATCGTCCTTCACATCAGTCGTTGTCCTTCACATCACCGCCGCTGTAGCCTCCACGTCACCATCGCCGTCACCTCCGCTGGTGGGTGGCAATGATGCCGGCATCGAGGTAGTGGTAGGGGCTGTGTCGAGATGGCGCCAGTGCAGGTTGAGGTGCATGGCGCTGGTGTGTTGAGGTGGCAGGAGGGCCATGTCAAGGTGGCAGTGGCGTTTCCTCTAGGCATGGGATGAATATAACCGCTTTTGAACAGTCATGGTCTGTAACCATCAGTATGGTGTCACAGCCATCTGCTAGTGGTAATTTGGTGATGAAGTCCAGGGCAATGGTCTCGAATGGAGTTGCTTCCAGTTTCGGGAATATGGGTTGTAGTGGGGCATGAGTGGGTTGGTTATTGACTTTGATCATTTGGCAATCCACGCATCCTTTGACGTAATCCTGTACCTCTTGTCGCAGACCGGGCCACCAGTAGTACCGTTCGACCATCTTAATTGTCCGGCTAATTCCAGGGTGTCCATGGACTGGTGGATTGTGGTGGGCTTGGATGATGTGTCACCATTCGTATTGATCTCTGGTGACTACGTGTCGTCCATCTTTGTACCACATGTCTTCAATTTTCTTTAGTTTGTGTGGGTCAGCCCATCGCTTAACCATTTCCTGATCTTGGGTGTATACTGGGTTTACTGGTTGCATTTCGACGGTGGTTATGGTGTTGTCTGATCGTGTTGGGTCTTCCGTGGTGTCGATCTCTGCAGCTCTGACGAAAACATGGTCTGGGAGTACCGTGACTTGTTTGTTGTCGTGGTCTCCTTGGTCATAGTCTGGTCATCTGGATAGTGCGTCTGCTCGTCCGTTGGCTGTGCCTTTGATGTGGTGAATCTCTATGTCATATTCAGAGAGTTCAAGTACTTCCCGGGCTACACGTTGTAAGGGCGTCGCAGCCCTTGAGCGCTGTTATGATTTTACCCATTAACTTGGTTGTACGATTACGATACGATCCGATGACTCGCGCTTCCGGATTCTTATCTTGCACCTTGTGCCTCGGCGATAGGGTTGGTCATTTTACGCTTCTTTTCATCCGCTGACCATTTCTGAGGCGCGCGTGACCCCGCGGGACCCACTTGTACCACATATGACTCTTCCCTTTGTTTACGCTTCAGGACTCTCGACTCATGATCGCGCCATATGTTTGCTCCTTGCAAACATCCTGTAACAGTATATAAGTCACGTCTTACCTAGCTTGTACGGTAGACTTGACTTCTTGTGTAAATACCACATTGTCTTTGCCTCACGAACGACCCTCAACTCGCCTTTGTGCTTGAGTCTACCCTGTCGCTCGCCGTTGCGCTTGAGCCCTGCCTTCCTACTACTGTCCTCGGTTCCAGGGAAACCGAGCGATACTTGTGCATCACCGAACTGAGTCTTAACCGACTCGCGCCTTTCCGATCCCGTTGACTTAACGTTGTACACGTCGTACCTAACACCCCTGTGGTGGTGTTACATTAAGTCAAGTCTCTCACAGTGGCGAATCTTCACAGTTGCAGCCGATCCCAGTTTCAGGCAGAATACATTGACCGATATAGCGACGATGAACTCTCCGATAAAATCAAGGGAGCCATTGTCTGGAAAGAACATGAAGGAGTAGAGGGTTATTTCCTCTTCCACCCAAACACCCAGAAATACCGACAGGTTCACTATCTTGAAGAACTACAACAGTGGGCATATATTGACTACTCTGCAAAGAAAGGCCAGTGGTACACTATCAGTATAGTACCTCAGGCACTCAGAGTTGGACCCCTTACGACTCACCCTACTCCTGGCATTGTCATCGACGACGATTCCCCATCACCCAGTGTTTCCATACCCACAATGAATCTGCCCAACCCAACGACACATTTCCCAACTTACGCTATGTCCCAAACCCAGCAAGCCTCGGCTAGTACGACCCTCACCAGCGGTAGCGCTGGAGGAGGAGGAGCACCCAACCCACCCAGTGGTAGCGCACCGGTACCATCTGGTGGTGGTGGTGGTGGTGGTGGTGGTGGTGGTGGAGGTGGCGGTGGCGCCGTACCAGGAGGAGCCACGCCAGCAGCACCAGCCCCCGGAGGGAACGGACGACTGGGAGGGAACCCCCCTCCCGAGTTCACCGGAGTTAGAGACGAGAGCAAGGCTTTCTTGCGAGCATTTCGACTCTATAAGGAAATGAACCCCACCGTCAACCAGCTCTCAATCCCGGCCTCGCGAGCCATGACCTTCCTGTCATACATCTGAGGCCCACTAGTGAATGATTGGGTCGACGAGCAGGTGCAGTGGCTAGAGGACCAGATCGCGGCAGGAGTCAACCGAAACAACGAGGTTTTATGGGCTACCGTCAGAGATCGATTTGTGCAAGCCTACACCGACACTTCAGAACAAGCCAACGCACGAAAGGCGCTCCAGAATCTCACTATGAGGGGAGGAGACATTGACACGTACGTCGCAACCTTCCAGAATCTCGTCACAAAAGCAGGGTACAACCCCGACGAAGCCACGACGCTGGAGTTATTCCAGGACGGACTACCAAACCAGTTAGTAGTCAACGCTGTCCGCTTCCAGCACCCTGTCAACTGGGAGCAGTGGAAGGCGGCCGCCCGATTGCAACAAGCTGAATATCTCATTCTTAAGGACCGCCTCGGCAAAGGAAAACCCCAGCGAAAGAAAGGTGGCCAAAGCCAAGAGCAGTGGGTCCAAGCTCTCAAAGGAACCCGCGATCCCAACGCCATGGACGTTGGACACACCAGAGCCTCCGTGGCCCTCACCGATACCGACAAGATTCAACTTCAAAAGGAGGGACGATGTTTTAGATGCCGCGCGCAGGGGCACATCTCGCGTAACTGTCCTCAAAAGGGCGTGCAAGTGGCTGCCACTACATCTGCCATGGTGCCAACCCCCGTGTCCCCACGATCATCGGCCACGACTTCCACGAGTCCAAGTGTACCAACTCCCACCGTCTCTTCTTTTGCCATACAATCTAGTCGCGTATTATCGAATGAAGAGCAGGTGGATCTACAGATTGCAGCGATGAAAGCGCAAACCCAGGAGGTGCGAGACCTCATGGTGGAAAAACTGTTTGGTTGAGAGGATTTTCTCGACGCTTGAACCCGGCGGCCTGGGCTAGAGCATTAAATTTGAACGTGTACACTAGTGTAGCGGTGCGACTGCCGCGCTACGTCAAGTCAAGTGCAAACTAGAGTGAACCGTACAGGTAAGCACACTCAACCCGACGCGGAGACAAGTCACGCGCCAAACGTACAGTCACAGTGGAGAGAGTAGAACTTGTGGTCTTTATGCAAGACGCAATCTACAAGTGATCACACTGTGGCACGCTGAGTGGAGAACCAAGAGGACAAGTTAGATTGGAGGATGTAGGAAGTACAGTGGATACGCACCTGAGTGGAGAACCAAGAGGACAAGTTGGTTCCACTCAGGACGCTACATGGGGGTTTATATACACTACTGTAGCTGAGCTTGAACTGAGTCTAAACACTATTACTAAGTGTACAGTAAGACTCCCTGACTCAGGAGCTGACGCGTCGTGTCTAATAATAGCGCATCTTATTGTGCTGACTGATGCACATGTCATCGCGCTTACGAGCGGCTCCACTTGCTGAGTAAAACTTAATACAGCGAGTAAGCGTATACTACTAATCATGACGTCTATACATTCTAGATTCTTCTAGAGTCTTCCCTCTCCTTCCATCCAATCAGAACTAAGTAAGCGTATAAGGGACTCTTGTCCCATGATCACGTGCACATGGGTGGCAGCCCGTGTGACTAACTTGTATCAGCACTTTGGCCCTTCATATCTCTATCAAATAAATGCGTATAAATACGCAAAAATAGGATAAAAATAATACGCGTCCATGACAACTAGCAGATACCGATCTATGCGAATTCCAGTTCTCTTCAAATCTGTACACGCAACGGCCGAACAACAAGTCCTTATCAACTCGGGAGCTACCAACAACTTTATATGCTCCTCGCTTCTAAAAAGACTCCAAATCGGGACAAGGGATGTCACCCACCCTATCCGCATTTGGAACGTAGATGGCACCCATAACCAAGACGGTGCAATCACACAATACACAGACCTCACCGTACGAACGGGAAAGGAGGAGAGGACACTTCGATTCCTAGTCACCAACTTGGGAAGGGACGAAGTGATCCTAGGATACCCTTGGTTCACAGCCTTCGAGCCTGCAATCAAGTGGGGAGACGCGACACTGAACGAAGAGTTTCAGCCGGTCGTGGTCTCGAGCCTTCACTTGTCAGACGAAGCCACGCCCATGGAAGCTTCCATTCGGGCATTGGAGACGTATGAACTTGACGAGGAAGCGTGGGAACAGCTCATGGATGATGAGCGGGAGCCCCAGATCACCTTTTTGCAGAAGACCACAACTGCTTCTGAGTTAGCACAACAGGAAGCCACAAAAAGGAAGGAGCGTACGTTTGAGGAGATGATCCCAGAGGAATACCGATGCCATCATAAAATCTTTGACGAGGAGGCGTCTCATCGATTTCCTCCTTCTCGCCCCTGGGACCACGCCATAGACCTCCTTCCCAACGCCCCTGCCTCATTGGATTGCAAGGTCTACCCGCTCGCACAGAACGAACAGGAGGCTTTAACCGTTTTCCTCAACGAACAACTCGCAAAGGGGTACATTCGTCCGTCTAAGTCGCCCTACGCCTCTCCCTTCTTCTTCATTAAGAAAAAGGACGGCAAGCTCCGCCCCGTTCAAGACTATAGACGATTGAACGAACTTACAGTCCGTAACCACTACCCACTCCCCCTGATCCCAGAACTCGTTGATCAAATACGCGATGCACGTTTGTACATGAAACTCAATGTTAAATGGGGGTATAACAACGTGCGGGTTAAGCTAGGAGACGAGTGGAAAGCCGCCTTCAAAACCAATCAGGGGCTGTATGAACCCCTCGTCATGTATTTTGGACTCACCAATTCCCCCTCCACATTCCAAGTGATGATGGACGACACGTTTTGACCTCTCACCCTCACAAACGAAGTGATCGTCTACATGGACGACATTCTAATCGCCACACCTCTCAATTATCCCCACCACCGCGCCATAGTACACGAAGTTCTCCGCTTGTGCGAAGAACACAACCTCTACATCAAACCAGAAAAATGCAAATTCGAAGTACTTGAAGTCGAGTACCTCAGATTGATCATAGGGCATGGGAATCTGCGGATGGACCCCGTAAAAGTACGGGGAATCCGAGAGTGGCCAGCCCCGAGAAACCTTCGCGAAGTACGCGCATTCCTCGGGTTCTGCAACTTTTACCGACGGTTTATCCGAGGATTCTCTGCACTCGCACGACCACTACACGACTTAACCCGTAAAGACACCCCATGGCGCTGGGGACAACGAGAGCAAGACGCATTCGACAATGTCAAACGCAGCATCCAGCGCGAACCCACATTGTTATTCCCCGACCTCACAAAACCATTTGAATTGGAGGTCGACGCATCCAATGTCGCCATCGGAGCCGTGCTTAGTCAGCTCAGCCTGGATCAAAAGTTGCACCCCATCGCGTTCCATTCTAAATCCTTCAGCCAAGTGGAACACAACTATGATATCTACGACAGAGAACTGCTGGCAGTGGTCAAAGCCTTACGAACATGGCACACCTACCTTGTCGGTTCCCCCCATAAGATCATCATCCACACCGACCACGCCAATCTCCAGTATTGGAAAGAACCGAGAAAAATCAGCAGACGAGTCGCGCGCAAGTTCCTGGAACTCTCGGAGTACGATTTCCTTCTGAAACACATCTCCGGAGTCAGAAACAGTCGTGCGGATGCCTTGTCGCGAAGAGCGGACTACGCAGCACATGAAGAGGACAACAATGACATTATTGTCCTCCCTGCGGAACGCTTCCTTCGAGCGACGGAGATGTCCATGCACGATATGGACATTTGGACCCAGATATCGCAAAACCTGGACGAGAAGGACGTACTGCGATGGGTCGAGCCCCACAACCTGAAGAAGGTGGGGGGACTGTGGTGGAAGAACGACGCATTAGTTGTCGTGGGCGACAATGACCTTAAACGGGGGATAATAACCTTTTTTCATGATACACCTGCCATGGGACACCCGGGAATCGCAAACACCTACGAGTTACTACAACACGACTACTGGTGGCCCAACATGCGCAAAGACGTAGAAGACTATGTCAAAGGATGTGCAACATGCCAGGCAAACAAGATCAACCCTCACCGTCAAAAACCACACCTATTCCCCATCACCACAGACCCGAACGCTGAACCATTTGAGGTCGTTGCCATGGACTTCATCACTAAACTCCCTCCATCAGACGGATACGACTCCATACTCACCATCACGGACCACGACTGCTCGAAAGCTTCAATCTTCATCCCATGCAACGAGTCGATCACAGCAGAAGGAGTAGCACGCCTTTACCTCCGTCACGTATACCCCCATTACGGCATCCCCCGAAAAATCATCACGGACCGAGACCCCCAATTTACATCCGCATTTATGACCAATCTTTGCAAGGTCCTCGGAATCCGCCAAAATATATCGTCTGCCTACCACCCTCAAACGGACACACAGTCAGAGCGGACAAACCAATGGTTGGAGCAGTACCTTCGGCATTGGAGCAATGTGCAGCAGGACAATTGGGCTGAAGCCTTACCGGTGGCCCAATTCGCGCACAACGCCTGGCCTAACGCGACCACAAAGGAATCGCCCTTCTCGCTTATCATGGGATGGGAACCACGTACCATGTGGACACCAAAACCCACGTCATCCCCATCCGTCGAACAGCGCCTAGAAGAGATGGTCATCAGATGACAGCATGCGCAAGACTGTATCAAACACACACAGGAATTGATGGGGAGGCGCGGCAAAACCCGGTTCATCCCTTATCAAGAAGGCGCCATGGTCTGGTTGGAGGGCACAAACCTCTGGACCTTCTACCCCACCGCAAAACTAGCCCCAAAGCGTCACGGCCCGTTCCGAGTGAAACACGTTCTCTCGGACGTCTCATATGAACTAGAACTCCCAAACACGTGGAAGATACATCCGGTCTTCCATGCAAATCTCCTAACACCATATAAGGAGATGGAGCTACACAGCGCAAACTTCATGTGCCCGCCTCCTGATTGTTGAGCGCAGAACTAACGAGCGAGAAGTAGGACAGCAAAGAGCTAGGACAGACAAGTTAACTTCAGAGGTGAAGGGAACTCTGAAGTGTATGGGCGAAAATAGCAGTCCTTATATACAGGACACTTAGATAATAATGGTCTGTGCGCACAGGTGATCCAAACACAATACACATGGTCTGTGCGCCAGAGGGAGAAATGCCATTGGAGGGCAGAGAACAATAGCTGCCTAAAGCAGACAATACCGGTATCTTAACAATAGAGAACAATAAGAGCCATATGTGGCTCTGTCAATAAAGATAAACAAAAGCGGTCCGTACAAGTCCGGCCATAGTCCAAATCAGTCCATAAGGGACAGATACCGTATTTAGTATGTGGGCTGACACAATCAGATCCCACGAGACATGTGACTTATGCAGTCGCATCTCAACATCCCTCCATGATTGGGACAGTCCATGATGATGTAAGAAGTTGGAGATAATAATCTTTTGAAGAGCTGAAGCGTTGTACAGAAGTTCTGGATTAAGATTGAAAGATTGGTCTATGATACAGGACCATCTTATCTGGAGCAGATGACGCTCCATCCGAGACTTTATCATAAGTACTTCATGAGATCCTTGATACAGGACTACTTTTTGAAGCCTTAGAATCTGTACACTATTGTTGGAAAGGTCCAACTTCTTCAGGGTCTAAGAAGGGTTTTTCTTAGCTCTTCAGATCAGAGAACATGGTGTGCTTTGGTGTTAAACCAAGGATCGACGACCATTGACTGGTTATCAGCACGATGTTCCTGAGGCTCCATTTACACCATTCCTAGATCATTAACCATTTTCTCAAAGGTGTCTCTGGGCAGGGACTTGGTGAGTCCATCTGCAACCATTTCACCTGTGGGTGTACGTATCAGGTCTATGACCTTGTTCTCTACGTATTCCCTGACTACATGGTGTTTGATCAGGATGTGTTTGGACCGTCTTCCTGTGACAGGGTTTAATGCTAGGTCTACAGCACCCTTGTTGTCACAGTGTAGGGGAATAGGGGAGGTAACCTCATACCCTAGTTCGCCTAGGAAGGTAGTGTACCACTGAGCTTGGTTTGAGGCCTCAGAGAGGCTCATATACTCGGCTTCTGTGGTAGACTGTGCAATGGTCTTCTGCTTTCTGGTACACCACGAAATGGCTCCATTAGCAAGCAAGAAGACATAGCCAGAGGTGGAGTGTTTCTCTTCCTGATCTCCCCAGGAAGAGTCACAGTAGCCGTGAAGGCCTTCTCCACCATTCCCTCCAGCATAGCGCAACGCATAGTCCTTTGTAGTATTTAGGTATGCTATGACGTATTTTGCTAAGCGTAAATGCTGAGGTGTGGGATTGGAAGCGAATTGGCTAAGACGCACAACAGCGAAGGAAATATCAGGTCTGCTTCCAATCTGCGCATAGAGCAGAGACCCAATTATCTGTTGATACTTCTTAATCTCAGAAGTAGAGGCCTGATCTTCAGATTTGATCAAGTGTGCCTCAGCGCCAGAGGGAAGAGGAGTGTATACTGGGTTGGAATCAGACATTCCAAAGCGTTCAACCACATCGCGGATGTAATCTGATTGGTTGATTTCCATGGTGCGATTTGCACGGTCTCTGGTGATGTTAACACCTAGGTAAGACTGGATTTCACCAAGATCAGTCATCTCATATCGACTTGATAGAGATGTTTTCAGATCATTGATCTTTGATAGGGAACTCCCGAGTATAGTGATGTCATCTACATATAAGATCACGAAAAGTGTATCACCCCCCTCTTGAAGATGATACACGTATACTCCTGCATCAGAGTACGTCCGCGTGAAGCCTAGGTCAACTAGGACCCCATGGAATTGCACGTTCCATGCGCGGGAAGCTTGTTTCAGGCCATAAAGGGCCTTTTGTAACCGGCACACCAGGTGCTCGGAGCCAGCTGTGACGAAACCGACTGGTTGCTCCATATAGATTTCTTCCTCCAGTTCCCCATGAAGGAACGCCGATTTGACGTCCATCTGGTGGATGTGCCAATCTTCAAGCGTAGCAAGCGCAAGAAGGAGTCACAAGGACTCAAAGCGGGCAACTGGGGAGAAAGTTTCGTCAAAGTCCACCCCCTCTAGTTGGTGAACCCTTTTGCCACTAGCCTAGCACGAAAGCGTCCATCTGCTTTCTTTTGAACACCCATTTACATTTAACCACCTTCCTTCCCTCAGGAAGGGGTTCAAGTCTCTGTAGCGGTGCGACTGCCGCGCTACGTCAAGTCAAGTGCAAACTAGAGTGAACCGTACAGGTAAGCACACTCAACCCGACGCGGAGACAAGTCACGCGCCAAACGTACAGTCACAGTGGAGAGAGTAGAACTTGTGGTCTTTATGCAAGACGCAATCTACAAGTGATCACACTGTGGCACGCTGAGTGGAGAACCAAGAGGACAAGTTAGATTGGAGGATGTAGGAAGTACAGTGGATACGCACCTGAGTGGAGAACCAAGAGGACAAGTTGGTTCCACTCAGGACGCTACATGGGGGTTTATATACACTACTGTAGCTGAGCTTGAACTGAGTCTAAACACTATTACTAAGTGTACAGTAAGACTCCCTGACTCAGGAGCTGACGCGTCGTGTCTAATAATAGCGCATCTTATTGTGCTGACTGATGCACATGTCATCGCGCTTACGAGCGGCTCCACTTGCTGAGTAAAACTTAATACAGCGAGTAAGCGTATACTACTAATCATGACGTCTATACATTCTAGATTCTTCTAGAGTCTTCCCTCTCCTTCCATCCAATCAGAACTAAGTAAGCGTATAAGGGACTCTTGTCCCATGATCACGTGCACATGGGTGGCAGCCCGTGTGACTAACTTGTATCAGCACTTTGGCCCTTCATATCTCTATCAAATAAATGCGTATAAATACGCAAAAATAGGATAAAAATAATACGCGTCCATGACATCACCCCCCTTCTTAAGGGTCGACGTCCGCGTTGGCCTCTGTGTACTGATGAGAAGCTTGCCAAGGCAAGGACGCGTATATGAGAGCAGCTATCTTTCTAGGTGCGCCTGGGTTTAGGGAGTGGAACTCCTGTACTTTTTCCGGGGCGTGCACTAGATTTTTGGCTGGCTCCCAAGTGTCCTCGCCTTCACCGTAACCCTTCCATCGAACGAGGTACTTAAGAGTACGACCAAAGAGTTTACTGTCTCTGATGTGGTCGACTTCGTACTCTTCCTCGCCTTCGACTGTGACGGGGTCTGGTGGAGGTGGCAGAAGCCCGTTAACTTCGTTTCCCTTGTAAGGGGAGAGGCGGTCTACATGAAATACATCATGGATCCGTAGTGCAGGGGGGAGTGCAAGCTTGTAGTCGACGTCACTTAAGACTTTAGTGACTTCAAATGGGCCTAGTTGCTTAGGTCCTAATTTGGACGACTGCTGGTGAATCTTTATTTGCTTAGCTTGCAACCAGACTTTATCCCCGACGTTGAAGACGTATGGCTTATGTCTTTGTTCAACGTCTGTCTGCATTCGCCTTTTACTTAGGCGTAGAGCTGCCTCTGCATCCTTTCTTGTGGAAACTAGGTTTTGTAGACGTTTATCGAGCGTTGGGATACCGGTAGGCCTACCAGCAGGGATTGTGAAATCAGGCGTATAGCCATATAGTAGCTCAAAGGGTGTATGACCCGTTGCAGAGTTGAGTCTACTATTGACCACAAATTCCGCTGTAGGGAGCAGGTCGGCCCAATCATCCTGTCTCTTGCTAATGAACAGGCGCAAGTAGACTTCTACTTCTTGGTTTTTGCGCTCTACCTGTCCATTGGCTTGAGGGTGATAGGCGGTGGTAAGACCTGCGTCTATCCCTAGTCGCTTGTATAGTGCCCGCATGCTCCTTGCAGCAAACTGGGGTCCTCGATCACTGATGATCTTTCGAGGAATCCCGTGCAAGGGGAAGACTTGCTCAAAGTAGATGGATGCTACCCCATCAGCCGTAATCTGAGAAGTCACTGGAAATAGATGGATTGTTTCGTGTAATGATCCACTATGTTAAGGATCATATCCTTTCCACGTGACATTGGCAGTGGGCCGATTAAGTCGACGCCAACTAGCTGCCATGGACCCTCAGGTACTTCTTGTGGCTGAATCATAGCTTTGGGGTGGCAGGTCTTTGCGATAGCGTTGGCATCGATCGCATCCTTCTACATATGAGCTAATGAAGCCTGCCATGCGTGGCCACCAATAGTAGCGATTGACTAGCTCGATGGTTCCGTTTTTACCCGGGTGTCCTGTGGTGATTGAGTCGTGGCATGACTTTACCACGTCTCTTCGCAGGGCACGGTCGTTGGGTACATAGAGCTTCCCTCTATGATAAACGAAACCGTCTTCTTCTTCCCACAGCGCAACTCCGTTTGTAAGAGCCTTTGGAGCGGTCTTTTGTAGATTTTTAAGACCCTCTATGACTTCGGCTTCTCTTATAGACGCGAGTTTAATGCGGCTGCCTAGGGAATCCACTTCTGGGCGGAAGTGGGCTTGGGCGGCATTGAGGAAATGCTTAGGTTGTAACACCTGAACCTGGCGGTTATCCTCACTATCTTTGACGTGGTCTTTTGAGAATCTACTTAATGCATCGGCTTGCATGGAGTCTCCTTTCTTGTAAGTGATTTTGAAGGCGAAGCGACTTAAATATAACGCCCAGCGAGCTTGCCGGCGATTTAAGTCTTTCATGCTTGCCCACCATTCCATATTCTTATGGTCGGTGATCACTTCAAAGGAGATGCCTTCGAGGAAGTGTCTCCAGTCCTCTAAGGCGCGGATTAAGCCGAGCATTTCTCTATCATAGATCTCGTAGTTGCGTTCTTCTTTGCTCATAGACTCAGAGCGATACGCAACTGGGTGCCAAAGACCGTCTGGGTACTTTTGAGTGAGTATCCCGCCAGTAGCAAATCCAGAGGCATCGGTTTCGACGCGCGTGGGGAGGTTTGGATCGTACACCTTCAAAATAGGTTCCTGTACGAAACGCTCCTTAAGCTTGTCGAATGCAGCCTGCTGCTCCGAATGCCAGTGCCATGGAGTATCCTTCTTCGTGAGGTCGTGTAAGGGTCGGGCAATGGCCGCAAAGTCCTTAATGAACCAACGATAGAAGTTGGCGAACCCAATGAACGCTCTAACCTCTTTAAGCGTTGTAGGTGTTGGCCACTCCCTTACTGCAGAGACCTTGCCAGGGTCCATCTGCACTTCTCCGGGACGGATTATCATCCCTAAGTACTCCATTTCTTGCTTCTCAAACTCGCACTTTTCAGGTTTGAGGTAGAGATCGTAGTCTCTTAGACGTTTGAGCACTTCGCGTACTATCTGGCGATGATGCTCTAAGTCTTGGCTATAGATGAGGATATCATCCATATAGACTGCGACCTCCCCTGAGGCGATGAGATCGGCAAATACGGCGTTCATTAGGGCTTGAAAGGTGGCCGGGCTGTTGGTCATGCCAAAGTACATTACTTTTGGCTCAAACAGACCGCGGTTTGTGACTATTGCACCTTTCCATTCGTCACCAGGCTTGATGCGAATATTATGGTAGCCCCATCTTACGTCGAATTTGGTGAAGTACTTGGCTCCTTTCAACCGGTTAACGATGTCGGCTGCAAGTGGAAGAGGATAGCGGTTCTTGATGGTGATCTTATTGAGCCGCCTGTAGTCCTGCACTAGACGTAGCTTTCCGTCTTTTTTCTTTATAAAGAATACTGGTGAAGCCATCGGTGACTTTGATGGGACCAGGTATCCTTTTGAAATGTGCTCCTGCAGGAACTTATCTAATTCCTCTTGCTCGTTAACCGACATGGGGTACGACTTGACCTTCCAGTGCTTGACTGCATCTGGCTCCAGGTCTATAGCGTGATCCCATGGTTGGTGTTCTGGGAGCCTTTGGGATTCCTCCTCAGAGAATACTTTTGCGAAGTCTCTGTAGTGCTCTGGCACCATTTCTTCGAAGGTTTTCTTAGGTTTAGCGGCGGTGGCTTTCTCTGCAATCTGCTGAGAGTAGGTGAAGCCTGCTAAACAGAACACTTCGTCTTGGGCCGTGTCGAGTACTTTCTCCGCAAGGAGACGGCGACGTTCCATGCGGTTCGCCATAATGCGCGTCACCTCTACCTCCAACTCTGGTTGCGCTATTTCAGCGGTTGAGTTGAGGCGCATAGTGCCTTCCTGCCAATCTATGTTTGGGTTCCTCAATCTTAGCCATGGCAGTCCCAAAATGACGTCCTCTGGGCCCAGTGAAGTGACTAGGAAGTCATGACTGTCTTCAGTGGGTCCGACTTGAGGGTAAGTCGAACTTTATGGGTGATACTGCCAGCTTCATTGAGCGTCCCATCATGTTATATAGTGTGATGGGGTGCTCTAGAGGAACCTGCAACATCTTGTGGCGGTCAGCGTACTTTTTGTCCAGGAACAACGAAGTTGCCCCGGAGTCTACCATTGCTGCTACTTTTACAGTACGATGACGTCCTTTTAAATACACAGAAATATGAAAATGTGATTTTTTATCCTTTGTTTCGGGAATAATGGTAGAAGACAGTGCTGCATCAGAAATCATCACGTGCGGCGCTGCTTCGAAAGAAAGTGGAGCAACAGGAACACTACTAGTATTGTTCATCTCCGAGGCAGATGTAAATGTGGAGGGACCGGGAAGACAAGAAACGGAACCGACACTACTATCTAACTTACAGGCAGAAATTGTGTGAGTACGAATTACAGGAAATGAGTCCGAAACACGAGAACATATGGTACAGGTACATAAGTCCGTTTCATCTACTGTTGAGGGGCCGGTCGCAGCTATACGCGACCCCTTAATCAAAAAGCCGCCTTGAGAGCCTCCAACTGCTCTTGTTGGCGGGTTACCATCTCCATCAATTTGGCTACGTCTGCCTGTGACGTCTTTGCCGGAGTGGTGCTTGGTGAAGCGGCAGCTACCGCAGTACTTGATGAGGATGGTGGGCTCGGGGATTCCGTGGTAGTGGCCGCTACTTTGGCCTTCCCTGGTTTCCCCCATTTTCTTGAGCTGACAGACGGTGGACCTGTGTCCAACCTTTTGACAGTGGTTGCACATGTCCCGCTCATGGTTTCCATCCTTTTTGACATGGTCGGGTGATCCACACCCATAGCACTTCCCTTTCATCCAGCTCTGGTATTCAGCCTTAGTTTTAAAGATGTCCCCCTTTCTTCTGGGTGCCTTGCTGACGCGTGGCGTCTACTTGCATGGCGTTAGGGTCGGGGGACGAGTTTGATTGGACGAAGTCGGTTTCCAGACTTCTCAGCTCTTCGCTGGCGCATACGCTGATCGATGGTCTGCGCGGATTGCTTGAGCTCTTCGTATGTTTTGTAAGGCTTCTCTGACCAGGCAGGACGTCCTTGATGTCCTCGTTGAGTCCATCATAGAAGCGGGTGCGTAGGTCCTCTTTGGACCACCCTGTCTGTCCTGAGTAACTGCTCGAATACCGACATGTATTCTGAGACTGGCTTCTTTCCTTGTTGTTGGTCTTTTTCAGTTCTTCTCGTGCTATCTCTTGCACGTCCAGGGGGCTGAACCTGCGGGTTAAACTCGTTTACGAAACCTTGAAAGGGTTCCAGTAAAAAGGAGTTCCACCTGAGTTGGCTTGCTCCAAGTATGGGAGGGCCCAGGTTTTCGCATCCCCTTCCATCAAATTGAGAACAGGCCCGCTATCCAGCGGTGTTCATCTGCATACCACGTGCTTGTGGTGGCGTCCCATGTATTCATAGCGTCCCCAGTTGACCCTGCCCAGGTTGCGGAAGGCGGCAAGGAAGTGACGGGCATCCGTGGAGTTGCCTTTCCCATCCCAGGCTTTGGGACGGGGCCACTACTTCCTTCTGCTTTCCGACGAGGGGCGACTCAAACTGATGGTAACTTGCGTTGTCAGGTCCTGACGACCTGTTGTGCAAGTTGGACCATCGCGAGGCCCAGTTGGTTTATGAGTGCTAGACAGTCGTCTAGCGTAGGTGGTGGGGCGGGGGCAGCGGGGGTTGTCGAACTTCCGGCGGGTTGACTCATCTGTCTAATTCCTTTGTCTTTCTTCTCTCTCGCTTTGTCCTGCGCCCTTGGAACTCTTGTAGGAGTTCTAGTTGTTCGTCAGGGGAGATCTCGTCCCAGTCTTGGATACGAGATGTATTCCCTTTCGGCTTTAGTGGGCGGCGGGAGGTGGAATTTCGAGCGAGCTCCTTGTGGATACTGAGCTTGAGCTAGACGAGCTGTCTGCTTCCCTTTCCGGGGAGGAGCCACGTTCGGAGGGAGGGAGAGAGGTGTGGAATTAAAGCTGCAGCGCTGCTACAAGCTGGGGGACAGTGAAGTCTGTACCGTCTACTAGGTACTGGAAGCCGTAGTTCAAGTAGGCCGTTGACAAATGGGTTCGTGATAGATTGCCTGAACGTATTGTTCGGCGAGGTTGCGTGGGGGAGTTCTAACTGGAACGTTTGAACTCGGATGTTGACACCGTCTTCGTCTACGAAGCTTTCGCCGACTGGGCGAGTGTCTCGTTGGAGGAGGAGTGGGCGGAGTGGAACGACTCGGCCGATAGTGCGGGAGCGGGATGTAAAAATGGTGAAGGGATCCGGTCTTGTTCAGACTGGGAATCCTGGTGTACGTGAAGCGATGCCGAAGCAGAGGCTTGGGTCTGAGGTGGTGTGATAGAAGCTTGTCTCCTCCTAAAGAGACGGCGTAGACGGGTGCGAACGTTCTCGAATAAACGAGGCAGTGTGAACGTGTGTGGGGATAGGTGGGTTTAAGACGACGTGATACGACGAGCGCGAAACGCTAACTCGAAGATGATGGAGAGTCCGATCAAGCAAGACCAATACACAGTGATTGTTTCACACTGCGCGAGGCTGCGGCGATAACGGAACACTCAGGAGTGGGGTAGGGATGTATAGAGCCACAAGGCTGTCTGCCTCAGTCTTCTCGACCTGTTGGCTGCCTCTCACGCCGAAGCGCTCTCAAACTTTTCTGTTTACTACGTACAGCTGTCGCAGGCTAGGCCTGGCTGGCTTCTCGTCCACTGCAGCTTATCTGGCGTGGTGACCAGTTCTGCAGCAGTACCCAAGCGTTCTACTGAACTCAGATAGAACGCCTATAGGCAAGCACAATGTATGCCGACTTTACGGACACTACAGTTGTACCACAATAGCACAGATTCTGCTTACGGAGGTCCACAGGCAAAGGATGAGGTGGATAACACAAGGGACTGATGGTCGTCAACCACCTAGAGGTAATGGACTGGTGAGCGTAACGGGCTCAGGAGTGTAAAAGGAACTTGTCCTAATGTAGCGGTGCGACTGCCGCGCTACGTCAAGCAAGTGCAAACTAGAGTGAACCGTACAGAAGCACACTCAACCCGACGCGGAGACAAGTCACGCGCTAAACGTACAGTCACAGTGGAGAGAGTAGAACTGTGGCTTTATGCAAGACCAATCTACAAGATCACACTGTGGCACGCTGAGTGGAGAACCAAGAGGACAAGTTAGATTGGAGTATGTAGGAAGTACAGTGGATACGCACCTGAGTGGAGAACCAAGAGGACAAGTTGGTTCCACTCAGGACGCTACATGGGGTTTATATACACTACTGTAGCTGAGCTTGAACTGAGTCTAAACACTATTACTAAGTGTACAGTAAGACTCCTTGACTCAGGAGCTGACGCGTCGTGTCTATAATAGCGCATCTTATTGTGCTGACTGATGCACATGTCATCGCGCTTACGAGCGGCTCCACTTGCTGAGTAAAACTAATACAGCGAGTAAGCGTATACTACTAATCATGACGTATACATTCTAGATTCTTCTAGAGTCTTCCCTCCTTCCATCCAATCAGAACTAAGTAAGCGTATAAGGGACTCTTGTCCCCGATCACGTGCACATGGGTGGCAGCCCGTGTGACTAACTTGTATCAGCACTTTGGCCCTTCATATCTCTAT